>JAJJMA010020498.1:0-15678 GCA_023529015.1 Papaver nudicaule | reverse complement strand
CTCTCACGTCTTGAACTTCCTTTCATCTCTGGAAAACTAATATAGTTTATTTTGATCATCAACCAAGCATAACAAGCCCTTCTTTGCAACTTATATTTGGCGTGTCTTTCAAAACTAGGGTAATTTGACTATTGATCAATTATTATCTAGCGCGTGAAAGAATCATTTAATTTCATCTTTATGCATTTTTTTGGATTAACACTGCTTTAATATTTCGGATCTATCTATTCTCCTGAGTTATCTTCAAATAAGGTCTTCCGTTTATATCTCTCTTAATGGAATCTTTCTAACATTTAGCGGTCGAAATCATTGAGTGTGAATGATGAAATTTCTTTTTTTTGACTATGTAGGTCTGTATCTTTCGAAATGTTTCTTGTTGTAGGTGTATAGTTGATTAGTATGCTTTTTGTGTTTGTCGAGTGTGATTATTAGCATCTTTATGTGATCGTAGATGTTGTTATGACCTGTATTCTGTTTTGATAATGTTTCAGTGAAAGTTTAGGTTAATTGAGGTACTTAGACTAGGACGTATCATATTTGTTTGTAAATATCAGCATGAAGGAGTTAATTAGTGCAATAATGTTGTGCTATGGTTTTTCTGTTGTTTGATTGTGATTGTATATGAAGTTTCTTAAGTAATTACAGCAATGCTTTGTGATTTTAATTCACTGTCAAATTGTAGATTAAACTTAGGTGTTGGTGAATTCTATTTTGTTTGCAGGATGTCGGCGTTAGTGAATTAAGATTAAAGCAGTATTAGTTGACTAATTATGTCACGTTTGTGATATGTGTAACAGTATTCATTTGCTTGTAGGGTAACAACATTAGTGAATTAAAGAAATATATTGGTGTGGTATTTTATTCTAATTTTGTATGGACTGAATAGAGATTTTGAAATTAAACATGGGTGTATGGAAGAGTGGGAATGCTATGAACAGAGAATCAATTTCAAACATAGATGTACCTACTAGGAAACACAACTTAGTACAGTAATTATCTCAAGAATGGACAAACTCTTGTACATTATTGAAGGGAGAGGTAATGTATCCAATTCGATAGTGAAGGGAGAAAAGAAATTAGGGTGTCAACTGCAAATTGAATTTGCACAAACTTAATTCTCAGATGACACCTTTTTTTTTCTCCCTTCTAGATAGCTGAACTAGAAACTCAGTTACTTACATTTCTCACCATTATTAAGAAAAGGGCCGTAATAAAACTCCATATGGTGTTTGATCATCCCGTACATGCAGACGTATTATTTGATCTTATATATATGGTCAAGGTAAATTGTGTATGTTTGAAAGTTTAAGTTATTGCTATTTATAAATCTGTGTTAGTCTGTTCTTTTAGATATACAAACTATAGCCATATCATCAACGTGTATTTTATTGGTGCAACAGAAAAATGGCATCTTACGATGTGGTTGAGGATGAAGATCTTGTTAAAGCGTATATAATGGAAAGATACGAGCATGAAATTGATCATTTACGCCTGGACAAGATTTCCTTCATGCAGAAATTCAAAATGAAGATTGATGAAGAAGAGCGGAATCTAGCTCTTGCTTTTTTCCAAAAAGGAATTCAAGATTTTCTAGATGATAATGACGATGAAACGGCTAAGATTTGGAGTGGCAAGTTTCACAAGTTTGTGTCGTTCAATAAAAATAAAAACGCTAGAAGCATCAGTGACATCAAAATTAGATTCGAAGTAATAGAAGGTATAGTGCGAAAGTGTATGGGCTATTTGTTGGTGTTTAGCCAAACAAAACCCGGACTTACACAGAAACAACTTGTGAGTTTTCATTATGTTTTATCTTCTTTTTCTTTTCTTTTTTCAAATATATATGCATATATGTATGCTATTTAAACTATAAATCATTTGATTTCAGCAAACTTATACTCGTTTGCAATACAAAAATCTGGAAGGAGAAGAGTTCTTGCACGAGAATTGTTACGAGTTTTTAAAGGAGGGAGTGGATAGATTTGATCCTTTTGAAGACAACGCATTACCGTTACGGGAGTCGGCGTTTTCAAATGTCAATTTTAGCAAGCTTATTGTCGAGGGAGATTCAGACCATCATTAAGGATGCAATCTTACTGTCGAGGGATAATCAAAACATCATTAAGGATCCGAGTTGTTTTAGTAGTTGGTAATAAGCAGGCAATTTACTATGCTAGGTTTTATTTCGAACTTTAGTGTTACTAGGTTATGGCAATCTACTATGCTAGGTTTTATTTCAGCTTCTGTTTTGAATAACTTGAACTAATTTATTTCATTGCATTCTTAATAAATAATTTCCTATTAGGCAAGGATATAATTCATTTATACATGACGGGAATGGATCCAAAGTATACCGTATGAACTGAGCACGGAGAAATTCCCTTGCCCCACCACAATGATATGCACAATGCACAAGTGTTGAATGTCCAATGGGAATTTCAGCAGATGCTACTGAATGTTTAGAAATGTACCAAATACTTGAGGATGCTGAGACACCCCTATCCAGATGACGTTCAAATTTGTTGTTGCTGGCAATGTGGAAGATACAGGTCTGTAGTTAATGGTTATGGTTATTTATTTCAGTTTTGATCAATAAGTTAAATACGAGGGATATATGATCAATTCTTTTATCAAAAAAAGATATCTGACCAATTGTTAATCAAACTTTATGTTATTCTATAATAGTAATCGAAAATAGCAACATCCGGTAAACAATCAAAAAAATAAATAAATAATAATAACGTCCATGACCAGTTGGAAAGAAAGAAATACAAACTGAAATACATAAGAACATAAATAATATTGAAGTAATAATTTCCCTTAAGAGTAGCATTAATCCTTCAAAAAACGTACTTTATTAATGAGCCCCCCAGATTGTCCTCCAAAATCTTTCAATGAGACATTGCTCATCATGTGAGGAACAATTCCTATGCGTGTTTGCCAAGGGCAAGGCCCCCGCCAGACTTCCTTCAAGGTTCCAGTTTCAGTATTGTAACAAGATAATTGATGGCAGTCCCATAACAAGATGTTCTTGAATAAGTTGTTCTCGTGACTTCCGAAGGCCAACGGCCTAAACACTGGCCATATGATGTCTGGCTTTTTTAACAAAATGCTCGCCTCGCGTTCCCAAGTGACCTCGGGACGTTTCTTGATCCAAAAATCAATCCTGAGCATTTCATTGGAAAAGTCATTATGTTTGCAGTAAATGCAGAGAGTACTTCCAAACAGCATCATTCCAACTTTTGGGTGATCATCCATATAAAACTCTTCAGGGACCTGATTGTATGAGGGTTCCGTATGTAACTGAAATTCCTCAGTATGCAAATCGAAGGATATTAATCTGTTTCCAGATCCATAAGTGTGGTCAGAATGATCGAACCAAAAAATACACCCATTTGCATATAAACCAGATTCCATGAATACATACGGTACTTCTGTGATGACCCTCCATCCCCTCTTGTCGCCTAGAGTGAATATTTCCACTGAGCCTTCAGCATCAATTCTAATTACCTTATACTGACCGGTAACTTCACAATAGCCGAAACCTCCTATTACATCTCTGCCATAAATCCGTGGTACTCTACGTGGCCGCGAGTCTCTTTCTGGAAGAACGAGGGACTCACCTGTTGCTGGATTCATAAGTAATATAGGATCTTGTGCGCGGTCGTGAAAATCATATAGACACACAAGACCGTTGCAAGATCCAACTATTGGGTTTAAAGCAAACTTGTTACTTCCACTAACCGGGTGATTTTTGAAATTGTTCGCCATTGTTGAGTAGTCTTCTTCTCGTACTCGTTGTCTGTAGAAGAGGTGTGTAACATCATCTCCTCCATAGTACTCTGATGAAGCCGAGATAAGTAGACCAGTTTTTTTTCCGTCAAGGATGGTCTTCCATTGTTTGCATACCAATTTGCTGTGAGAAACACTCTCTGTTGTAGGAAGACGGACTAAAATCTTTGTAGTTAATTCCTTTGGTAATTTATCCATTGATGTTAGTGTTGAATGATGGGATAAGGATATTTAGGATTATTGTGTAGAATACTGAACTTATATAGACATCCAATATACACGTCTGTTCAGTCGACAAATGCATTGGTGCAGAACTGCAGATGCTTGTACCCTTTCGGGAAAAGACTCCTCATTTTCTACCAAAATGTAACGGAATTTCAAGAGATGCGTTTTTCCATCACAACATAGTTATATAGGGGCACTTAGAATGTCTTGAACTTTATATAGACATTCAATGGACGCAACCAATATACACGTCTGTTAAGTGAAATGCATGTACCCCTTCGGAAAAGAATACAACATTGCAGAAGATGAGAGTTCCATGACAAACGCGCTCATATTGGTCTGATGACTCTGGTTAATGTGTAGGTTAAGCCCAACTGCAAAATACGTCTGTGACAGATCCTAGGCCTGATCAGATTTATTTTGGGCTGTAACCTAAATTAAGCCCATCGTTGCTGTGTAAGTTCTAAACGATCTTATGGACTAGAGGGCTTACCTGGATGCTCGAGCCTGGTTCATGCACCTAAATATTAGCTCGCGGACATGGGCCCCTGACCCGGTTCAGAGGTCCGTCCATTTTGTTTGTCACGTACCCTTAGATAAGATAGATCGCGTGGCAATATAACCATATTTAGGCAGCTCAACTCTTATTGTCCTCGAGTGGCTATAGATGCTGGCTATGGACACCAACAAGTATGTAGAATTGGTGAGTGTCGAACTGAAACCTCCACATTGGACACGCAGAGTAAAAATTGATTTCTTCAAGTGTCTACTAACCCATATTTTGGCACTTTTCATCATTTTTGTCCCGGAGTAGCTACAGATGCCGGCTGTGGACACCCAACAATAATCTCGAATTGGAGAGTGTCGAATGAAAACCGACACGCTGAGCAAACAATTATTTCTTCAAGTGGCAATCTACCCATATTTTGGCACCTTACATCTTATTGTCCTGGTATGGCTATTGAGCTGTCTATGGACACTCAAGGAAATCTCTAGTTGGTAAGTGTCAATTGAAAACTCCCCCAGTGGACACGCATATAAATTATCGAACATCTTGACGTTGCTATCTACTGGTAGATCGACACTGACAATGACAAACACAAGCTCAACGTGCCTTTATGATTCCCGAAGGCTACTGAATCAATAACGTAGTTATATCTGAGCAAATGGACACTTGAAGAATTTATGGAATTGCTTTCACGTTGCTATTCAACAGTCATTCGACACTGACTTTGACAAACACATAGGAGAGTGACAATGTGGTCAGTAGTTGCGACGGTTGATAGCTCAATCCTTGCCAAGGATCCTGTAAGCAATCAAAACCGTCGTATAAAGGGGGAATACAGACACTACATTCACCCAGACGTTTTTATTGGATGTCATATCGCCACTTGATTCAAAAACCGTCACATGGCTCCATGAAAAAACCGTCTTAAATGTTCATTTGTGTACTAGTGAAAAAAATCTAAATGTTGTTCTGCTCAAACATGAGTTAGAGTATTTGGGGCATTATTACAGCTCAGGGGGTGGTAGCTGATCCAGCCAAGATTGAATGCATGGTTAGCTGGCCTGTTCCTAAGACCATCCAAGAGCTCAGGGTTTTTTTGGGACTCACTGGATATTACAGGAAATTTGTTAAAGGATATGGGATGATTAGTAAACCTCTTACTGACCTTTTGAAGAAGAATGCCTTTGAATGGTCCAATGAAGCAACTCAAGCATTCAATCAACTCAAGGAAGCCATGACCAGAACACCAGTATTGGCCTTGCCAGACTTTTCTCTTCCTTTTGTTATTGAGACTGATGCTTCTGGCACTGGAATTGGAGCTGTACTGATGCAGTTGAACAGAGCTATAGCCTTCTTCAGTAAGTCATTGTGAAAGAGAACTCATGGTCATTGTGCAGTCAGTAACTAGATGCAGGAATTATCTTATGGGTCATCATTTCATCATCAGGACTGACCATCAGAGTATTAAATTCTTCTTGGAACAGAAGATTACTACTGGTTTACAACAGAAATGGTTAATCAAACTTCTAGGATTTGATTATGAGATCAGCTACAAGAAGGGGGTGGAGAACAAAGTAGATGATGCCCTTTCAAGAAAGATCATTCTGAAGGGAGCTGTAGCCAAATAGCTGTGTCTGGTCCCTCTTGGGTTCAGGATATTATAAATAGCTACATTGATGATACTTTTGCTCAGCACATCATCACTCAGTTCTCAATAAAAGATGTTGTTGTACCTCATTTTTCTTACAGTGGTGGGGTCATCAGATACAAGAACAGGCTATATGTGGGTCACCATGCTAACACAAGACATCACATTCTGCAGTCTATTCACTCTTCTGTCATTGGGGGGCACTCTGGTATTCAAGCATCTTATGTCAAGGCAAAAACCTACTTTTATTGGCCAGGTATGAAAAAAGATATCACACTTTTTGTGGCTCAATGTGATGTTTGTCAGAGAAATAAGGGATAATTATCACATCCTGCTGGGTTGCTACAACCACTGCCTATTCCTGAACATCCATGGCAACATATCTCAATGGATTTCATTGAAGGATTACCCATGAGTGACAGGAAATCCATTGTGGTGGTGGTGGTGGATCGCCTGACTAAATATGCCCATTTCATCAGTTTGCACCATCCTTATATAGCTGCAACTGTAGCTACAGAATTCACCAATCACATCTTCAAACTCCATGGCTTGCCAGCTTCCATCATCTCTGACAGAGACAAAGTATTCACTAGCTTCTTCTGGCAAGATCTATTTAAAATTTTGGGTACTGAATTGAAGCTCAGTACTGCTTACCATCCACAAAATGACACCTTTTAGAGCACTGTATGGCTACTCTCCTCCTCATTTTTCTTTTCCCTGCACTTCTACTACCATTGTTGCAGCAGTTGAAGACTACATTAAACAGAGGGATGCTATGTTGGACATCTTAAAAGAAAACTTGCAGAAGGCTCAAGAAAGGATGAAATGGTTTGCTGATTTGAAGAGGAAAGACAGGGAATTTGAAGTTGGTGATTTGGTCTACCTGAAGCTCCAACCATACAGACAGACTTCTGTTTCACTTAGAAAGAACTTCAAGCTGTCAGCTAGATACTATGGGCCTTTTCCAGTAATTCAGAAGATTGGGGCTGTAGCATACAAACTGCAGCTACCTCCCACAGCTAGGATTCACCCTGTATTTCATGTATCTCAGTTGAAAAAGAAGCTTGGCAGTGAATCTGTTCCTTCACCAACTTTACCAGCGGTTGATCATGAGGGTCAGATTGTGGTGGAACCTGAAACAGTGTTAGACACTAGAATTATTGAGAGAAATGGCCTCCAAGTGGAACAACTTTTGGTGCAATGGACTAATTCAACTCCAGAAAATGCTACTTGGGAGGACACCTTACACATTAAGGCTCACTTCAAAGATTTTCTTCCTTGAGGACAAGGAATGTTTTGAGAGGGGGGTATTGTCATGTACCTAGCTTTAGATGTGAGTAGTTGGTGTAGCCCTTATCCTGTTGAGTGGGTTGGCGCTAGCATTTATTTTATATTCGTTGGTTAGTTGAGGCTTAGCCTGTGTTTGGCTTCCACGTGTCTTCACGTGTGTGGGGTGAGGACAGGGGTGTGATATTTAGTCTCTCTCTCTCTCGGTTGTTGGGAAATTATCCAGATATTTTTGCTGTTCTCTGTAATGGCTTATGCCATAGTTATTTTCATTTTCTTCAATTGAACTTTGTTTTTATCCAAAATTCATTTAACCTTTACAATTTACGTTATCAATTCATCGTGATTTCATTTATCTGTTTAATTCCGCTGTCTTGAGTATTGGTTATCAGGTAAACCATTACAATCTAGGTCATTCATTTTCCAACAACTACCTCTTCTGGGCTATTCAAGCTCAACGGAAAAAAAAAATCAAAATATTAAGTCATTGCGAATTTTTCTCTATAAAACCATTCCATTCTCTCAAACCAAAATTCATCCCAATCAATCTTTCATTAGTTGATTTATTCTTCCTCAACCTCTTAAATTTTCAAATCACTTCAATATGGTGAGGAATTTTACTACCAATGAAGGATTCGACTTACAAATGTTTATACCGCTACAGCTGTAGATGGTGTTGTTGGTTCTGGGCAACACAAATTTGTTTTCTAGGAATAAATTCAAATCTTCGCCATTCTTACAGGAAATCCCAATGGCAGAGATCGAAAATCAATAAGATCCAGATTTAAGACCATCAAAAAAGACGTCGGGGCGTTCATGAAAATTCTTACTGCAATACATCATCAAAATAGGAGGGCGCTTCACACGAGGACTTAATAAGTTACTCAAGTTAATTACTTTTTATTGAATTAAACTTCTATGGTTATTAACGAATAACTAATTATACATTACATGGATTTTTTAGACTCGAGAAAGTCGAAATCAATTTCAAATGCAACACAATGGGACTTTTAGGTCGGATTAACCTTATGAACTTCTGAAAGTTGATGTTCCTGGATTTAATTATGAACTAATCGTCTAACAAATTTGAACCCAAGCCAAAATGTCTATACACCTATACAACCGACTGGGACACCAATACTACCAAATGGTCGAGTTCGTTGGAGCTACAATGAGATGACGACGCCTACGGGGGACAAGGCAGCTAAACGATAGTGAAGTCGTCAAAAAAAACTCAAGAAGGTGATTATCCGGGAAGAAACTAGTAGAGTATATGAACGCGAGTCAGTGAGCGCTAAACTAATGGAGTATTTAAAACAAAATCAGTTGAAAAAGGAAGCAACAAGAATACAACTACAAGCAATGTTTTTGGAAATGATGACACTTAACCAAAGTAGTTTAACTCCCTCCTCGGACCTTACTCGGTCGGAGACCCTGGAGCGAGGAGCAATAAACTCGTGGGAGGAAATCGACAAAAGTCAATCGAAAACTCGGAATGTACCTGAACATATATATTGATTTTTATATGACCTATACTTGATTAAAATTAAAATTATAACATTCTCAATAATAAAAAGAGACAATAATACATACCATTAAAATAAATAAATTCAACATACAAATATTAGTTAAAGATACAACTTACAAGTGCAATCCCAATAGAACATGTAATTGTCTTAAAACTAGAACAAAAGAATGTTAGTATATTACTGTTAGGGCATAACTCGGTTGAACCCACTGGCTTTCCTATCTCAAGTAAGTTGTCAAGTTTAGATGACAAAACAAAATCCTTGATTAAGTTTACAATATCATTTCGGACTAGGATAGCTTAGGTGGTTGAGACGAAGACCATTGAAGATGAAGACCAGAGCTTACACACTTGATATATCTATCTTCCTCATCGAAAGGTTAGAAAGGTTTTCCTTTTGGTTTCGTATTTACCAATTCTAATAAATAATCTATGATGTTGTTTATAACAATCTCGAAGGATCATAGACTAGTTTTCTTGGCTCTTAGGTTTACCTAGTGACCAATGCATAATAACAATGTGGGTATGGAGCTAGTTCATAGAATTACACCCAACAGCCTACGTCTTCATAGAGTTGAAGGGGAAATTCTTGAACTCGAGTAGTTTCGTATGAACACGTTCATATAAGTTCAGGAAAACTATTGACCTCCGGAACTGCTTTATGAACGCGTTCATTTAAGCCATGGATAAAAACTTCATTTTGGAGTTTTTGCCTTATTTAAACGGATTTCCGAACTCGTCTTATTAAGGCCCATTGAGCTCTTGTCCACAATAGTCTTTCACATTCGTGTTTATTTACATGAACCCCGTAGCATAGTTTACTTGCTAATCCATTGCCATCCTTTGATTTGATCAAGACGAGTCTTCTCACGACCTTTAGGTTTTTAACCAACGGTGTAGGGGGTAAAAACCCCTCGGACCACGTGTCTCGCATCCAGGAAGTAAAACCACACCGAAAGAATTAAGCAGCGATGATTCGGATTAATAAAGGAAGAGAAGCTGCACTTGAGCGAAGTAAAGACTCGGGGTGGAAAGGATTCGGACTACGACGAAGGACCGAAGCCTAGGATCCAGCTTCGGAGCGTAAACCGCCTTACTCGACAGAAACTGACACCACCACGATTGAGTCTTTTGTCTTTATTAGCTGTGAACCACCCAAGCTCGGCCTATATAAGGCGAGCTTGAAGAACGTTGTAAGGGTTGGATTCTTGTTTGGTTGAGCCTAAGTAGCAAGAGAGAGATTAGGTTTGTAATCTCCTCTGGTTCCTTAGGGTTTTATTCATGTAATCTCAGCATTAGCAAAACACAGAAAGTCTTCTTTATCTTATCTTTGTTGCTTTACTTAGCTTTTAATTACTGTTCATAGCATCCTCGATGATGTTCTAGCTGTCTTCGGACTGCAAACCACAACTAAAAACTGTATGTGCGAGTAGATCTGATGGATGTGGTACCACGAGTACCTATGCAGATTTTCTACTCGTACAAACGGGGTAGAAGAAGATTGAGTTGGACCTCAAACCAAGCCTATGGACTTTTCTAAGTTCGGAAACTTACTTGAGCTGTACTCAAGGTTGCTTCACTTTAAAGCAAAGCATCCCTTGATGATCAATATAAATTGATGACCTTCTGCAAGATAAAAACCAATCCTCTACACATATGTGTATCCATGCATAAAGGTTGGTCGTCATCTCGAAGTCATTTTCTATGACTAAGACTATTGAAAGACTTCACTTGAGGATCGTGAAGCACAGGTCGGAATTATTATTCCTGATCTTGTATCTTAAGTCGATTGTTTTGTTGTGGTCAATTCAATCAATAAAGACCAAAGATTTGATAGAAGCTTCGTATGGCTGCACTAGGTGTTATAAGTCCTAGAAGCTCCATAACGCAATTCACGAACTAGGTTTAATATCGAGTTCATCACGCGTTACGAGGTAAAACTGTGTAGGCTAGATCAATAAGCCATACTCAGTAAATCGATTTCCATTAACCTTGACTTTAATTCTTAAGGAAATCACTTATCATATTATTTGTTTGAAAACAAATCGAGTACAACCAGGCGTCTTGTTAGAGGCAGGGTAGCGCTAGTCTTCACGAAGGGAAGTTGAGCAACTCCTAGGCCTGTAAAGGATGCCAGCTAGGGGAATCAAGTGTGTAGGCTTTTGCGGCAAGAGACATAGGGGCACAACGGTAGTTGAGTTTCTTGGAGGGTTAGTTAAGTCTCGATACCTTCCAGTCTAAAGTCTGATAGTAGGCTAGTGTATGTATTCGCTTAATACTGTGTGTGTTCAAATCTGGACTAGGTCCCGGGGGTTTTCAGCTGGTTGCGGTTTTCTCGTTAACAAAACTTGTGGTGTATTGCATTACTTTTACCTTCCGCATTATATTGTCTCTGATTTATATAATTAAAGTATTGCAAGTTTGTTGATTCAAACCCTTGAGTGCATCCATCCATGTTGAGATCTACAAGCTTGCTCTTGTCAGGATTCGGTTATTGAACAAAGAATTATACTCGGGTTGTTGCTTGAATATTGATTTGTGAGATCGTTTAAGTAACCTAATCAACTAGGTTCAAGAATTCAAAAGTTGGTGGTGTACCTTGGTATCCCCTCCTTTTCAATTGGTATCATAGCCCGGCAAACACCTGAAAGACATAACTGTCTGTATTTGACAAGTTTGTGAACTATGAGCATTCACTTCTATGCGAATGTTAATGTACTACCAATATTTGATGGCACTAATTATATATGGTGGAAATCTGTTATGCGATCTTTTCTCCAATCAAGTGACTTTGAATGTTGGGTCTATGTTATTGATGGCTATAAGCCACCCGCTATCACAAAAGGTGAAGGTGATGCTAAAATTACTCATAACAAGAAAACTAGCGAGTATATACCAGCCGAAAGAAATACGGCAAAGTTAGATGCTGATGCACGTAATGCAATCATTTACGTAATTACTCCGGACCTTCATCATCATATATAAACATGTGAGAATGCTAAGGCTGGCTGGGATATATTGGGAACAATATTTCAAGGAAATACTACGGAGAAAGAAGCTAGTCATCAATACCTAATGTCAGATTGGGAAAATATATGAATGTCTGATGAAGATACCTTTACTGAATGTGATCACAAACTTTCTGAAATTGTGAATGCCTCGCAATCGAGAGGAAAAACCATTGAAGAAAGGGAAATTGTGAGAAAAGTTCTTAGGTCTCTTCCTCCCAGATATGACTCTAAAAAACATGTCATCCAAGAAAAACATGGATATGACATATCAAGGGGTGATTTAGTTTCGAAACTAAAAATCTTTGATTATGATCATCAAAGTAAAGTCATGTCCTTAAAATATCAAAGTTCTGAGCCACACCTTCATACGAATCCAGATTCCAGCTGTGAAGATGATGAGGAAACTCTCAACTCCACCATTTCAATGTTCTCCCAACAATTGAAAAAATTGCTACAAAGGAAAAAGGAGGCACAATCTTTTTCCTCTCCCAAAAGGAAACAAGATGAAAGAATTGGGAAAATTCTGAAAATTTGCCACAGTGTTAAATGTCTAGGTTTTGGTCATATAGTTAGAGCATGTTTCGTCAACCTCACTAAATGTTGGTATGTCAAGCTTAGATGCCAAATTTAGTGATCAAAACTCGACCGCTTGAACACACGTTAGGTAAAGACTTCATTAAGTTAGCTTTAGGTTGTGAAAGATGTTGGAGGGATTTAGAGTCACTACATGAAGAGTCGAAGAAGATCGAGGAGCAAACGAGGATATTCAGCTTCGCATTCAAGAGGTTAGTGAATCTAAATAACTCGATTCCATTATCTTTTACACTTGTGCTACAAAAGTCAAAAATATAACTTAACGCTTAAGCTTTACGTTATGACTTGATAACTTGTGATCAATGTGTCTTAAGAGATAACTCCACAATATCACTTGCGGTATTGATGTTGTAGTTATGACATTCTATATTGCTTAGAGCTTTCTTTTCTTCTCTGTCGCTAAGTTATATAAGGTTTTTCCTAAAACCTACGAGTTGGATAATAGCCGTTTATGATGTTGTCTTTGTAGTATTACGAGATTAAATCCATCATAGTATTGTGTCTCGACTTACATTGTCTGAATCTGTCGGATTGATTAGTATGTTCTTGTATGTGCTAATGTAATCGAAATCGTGACTCACACTTATGTTGTTGTTGATGGTGGCTTTTGGCGAGGAGGTTGCAAGAGTAATTTTGCATCAATTTCTGGCATCTTGGCATCATCAGGCGAATGGCTCAAGGCAAGGTATGAATTTATTTACAATAGGGATAAGAGAATTGGCCACCATGGCCATATTTTTGATCTTTCACGACCATAGCCTAGTGCCATGGTCCACATCCCTAGCGTACACGCATCCACCCTAGCCTATGCGACCATTGGCCTGCACGGCCAACTCATGCATCCTTGCGCACGCATCCTGCTCACGTCCCATCATGGACACGTCCTAGCTAGCCTAGCCTATGCATGCATCCTAGTCCATGCACGCATCCTAGCCCATGCGTCATAGCCCATGCGTCCTTGCTCCATGCATGCATCCTTGCTCACGCACCCTTGTTAGGCTGGCCCACACGACCATCCCATCCCATCTCCTCACGTCCCTGACTTTGCCTTGAGCCACGACCCCACGTTTTGGACTTGGCCGTAGCTTAGGCTACGACCCCACTTTTATTGCTTAGCCGTGATTTAGGTCGCGGCCCCACTTTCTTTGGTTGGCCATAACCTAATATCATGGTCCCACTTTGTTGGCTTGGTTGTAGCTTAGGCTGCGGCCCCACTTTTATAGCTTGGTCATGGTTAGCACCATGTCCCACATTATTGGCTTGGCCGTCGCTTAGGCTGCGGCCCCACTTTTATAGTTTGGTCATGGTTAGCACCATGTCCCACATTATTGGCTTGGTCGTAGCTTAGGCTGCGACCCCACTTTTATAGCTTGGTCATGGTTAGCACCATGTCCCACATTCTTACCATGGATGTGGCGTGAGCCACGACCCCCTTTTATAGCTAGGTCATAGCGCATGCTAAGACCCACTTTTATTACTCGGCCATAGCTCATGTTATAGCCCCACTTTTGTGGCTTGGCCGTGGTTGTTACCACGGCCCCACTTGTTACCACGGCCCCACTTTTGCCTCTTGGCCGTGACTCTTTTCACGACCCCACTTTCATCTCTTGGCCGTGGCTCTTGCCACGGCCCCACTTTTATCACTTGGTCACAACTCTTGCTTGACCCCACTTTTGTAGGTCGGCCATAAAACAATACTATGGCCCACTTTTATCACACGACCATAGCTTGAGGGTCCCACTTCTTAATCTTTGAGATACCTCTACTTATGGGTCCCACTTATCCAGTCCTAGATGGTTATGGTCTTTATTGAATCCATGATATTCCAGTTTCCTAATCAAATTCGGAAATCTGATAGATTACGAATTACTTCAAAGAACGATTGACACGGTCTAATCCGTAAGGATTCAGGAGAAACTTCCTTCATGAAAGTTGTTCATCTGTGAGTTTCCCATGACATACTAAAATTTCATAATTTAAGAAAATATAGGCTTGCCTGGGCGATTTTTAGAGTAAGTGACGTGCAAACTGTCTAGAAATCTGAATATGACGTAATGTTATGGTTCATCCCTATACAACCTATAGCCAACTTCCTAATAAGATTGTTATGCTATGTAATATAGCTTATTATCATTCATGTTTCTTATCTTTAGGCCTTGAATTGGAAATGCTCATGCATTTTTGGTTGTGGCTACGCTGTGTTAGCATAACCTGACTTTTCTCCTGATTATAGACTTGCTTCCATAATCAGTGCTACATTTCTTAATCATGGCTCATAGCTATGACTTATACTCCCTCCGTCCCACATAAATTGAGCTAGTTCTACTTTGATTTTTTCCCACATAAATTGAGCTAGTTCTATTGTATAGACCATGTTTCTAATCTTACCCTTTAAATTGATTATTGTTATGAAATCTTAGTATGATAAATATTTGTAATTTCATAGTCATGTTTGTACTCGTTTCGTAGGTGTTTTAAAATGCCTTTCGATGATATAAAGTTTACAAAGATACGTGCCATAATCTGAGAGACATGTCGTTTCTAAATTTTACTATCATATTATCTATAAGGGTATGATTGAAAAAAACTGTAAAAAGCTAATCTTTCTCTTCCTTGTCTTAATAATTGTGCAAATCCCAAGTAGCTCAATTTATGTGGGACGGGGGGAGTATTATTTTGGACATTCATATGTCTCTATTACTCAGGGAATTGGTGCATTATATGCCACAAGCCAATTTCTCATAATATGGCATACAGAAAGTTGTATTTACTTGATTATTGCCACAGAGGGTTGCTGAAATCCCCTCAGTCTAAATGGCAATTGCATAGATCAATCCTTAGACTATTCTCATTGGTTTAAATGGCGATTGCCCGACTCAATCCTTAGACCAATCTTAAAAGAGATGCACAAGCTTATCGCTTAAATCTTTATCTATATGCAAAGTCTTAAGCTTACCAATAAATGGTACGACTTGCACTTTAGTCAGCTTTGACTTAATATATATTCAACACTTAACAAATCTTACGAGAATCAAGTAAGTTACATGGGGGGATATTCTTTATGGTTTTGGTTTGGCGGTCTACG
>JAJJMA010020473.1:0-21652 GCA_023529015.1 Papaver nudicaule | reverse complement strand
GTAAGTTGAGCAAATGCAGTAAACTTTGAGCAGTAACGCAGTAAATTTGAGCAGTAAATTCATACACGAGAAAAACATGGCTGACACTATTTCAATTTCTTTTGCAGCTGTTGCAGGAAGAGGATTCATAGCCAGAGATATAACATTTGAGAACACAGCCAGACCGGAGAAGCACCAAGCAGTAGCACTACGGTCAGACTCTGATCTATCTGCATTTTATCGGTGTGGTATGCTTGGTTACCAAGACACATTATATGCACATTCACTTCGCCAATTTTACCGTGAATGCAAAATTACTGGCACAGTAGATTTCATATTTGGCAATGGTGCTGCTATATTTCAAAACTGTCAGATTCTTGCAAGAAAAGGTCTTCCCAACCAGAAAAACACCGTCACCGCACACGGCCGTAAAGACCCAAACCAAAATACAGGTTTCTCAATCCAATTCTCAAACATTTCAGCAGATTCGGATCTCCTTGGATCTCTCAACACGACTCAGACCTACTTAGGTCGCCCATGGAAGGAATATTCACGAACCGTTGTCATGAAATCTTATATTAGTAGCGCTATCAGACCAGAAGGTTGGCTTCCATGGAATGGGGATTTCGCTTTGGCTACATTGTACTATGCTGAGTACATGAACTATGGACAAGGAGCTGGTTTAGATAACCGAGTCAAGTGGCCGGGTTACCATCCGCTTTATAACTCGACTCAGGCAAGTGCCTTCACTGTTGGCCAGTTTTTGGATGGCAATTTATGGTTGCCATCAACTGGTGTTGCATTTACAGCAGGCTTGGGGGAATAGCCAGTCAAAAGGATTCTTATGGTGTAATTCATTCATCGTATATATACTTAAACCAAAATTCATATGGTAATATATTAAATTTCAATTGATTTCGAATAAACGAATGTTTATCTGTTTGATTTTTCGAACTCAAAAGATTTATGTAAATAATCTTATATTTCCCTGTACCATGTAAGCGATTTCAGTTCGAGTTTCACTAGTATGCATTATATGATTTTTTGTGAGGACGATCAACCAGAAACTGCACAACAAGAGTACGCTTATCATCTAGCTTTTCACGTGTACCGAAAATGTACGTAATCTACAAATACATAGAGTAAAAATAAAGGGTTGCATTCCGAACTCATTTACAAGCAGAATGATCACAATCAAATGCATATGAGTAATGGATATAAAGGGGTAGCTCAACCAAGAATAATCCATTTAGATAGTGAGATGTAATTTTCATGTATCCTTTATTCATGTCATGCATGTGGAGGTTATGAATTCAGTACTGGTCCATAATTTCCAAACCCAGGAAAAGGTCAGCTTCGTCTAGTACCGATTGCTTTCATGGGGATTTATATCAGCAGTACTGGTCCATCCAACAGCACTTGATCTTAGCCAAAAGGACGAGAAAGGTATCAGTAGTACTGGTCCATCCTTTATATCCCAACTCGATCAGCTGTAACCGCGTTCTTAACTGGAAATAAGATCCCACCAGAAGGACACCTACAACGATGCCATGTTCTCTTCCCCTTGGTTAATTGGAGTAACCCAAACGTAAAGCTCGATGAATTCTAGTTTTTACGCTTGAATATTCTTTAACCGAGCAACTCGAAAACAGAAAAACGCGTTAAGTGCCAAATAGCACCATGTCTGATGAACTGTGTTAGAAAGTAGTAGAGAATCATAACTCATAAGGACTCCATTGCAAGAAAATGACATTCAACAAATTGTTATACCGACCGAATTATTTACCCAACCGTGCTATTTGGCTAGCTCAAACAACTAGCTGCTGAGGTGGAAGGCACTTGTATTTGGCTAGCTCAAACCCAGTTTGACTTTACCCCCATTGCTAGTCATCCATAAATTTTTCTCTCTCAGCTTTCTACTTTTTCTCTCAGTACTCAGTAATTCATGGATTTTATAAGAAACCCAATTTGACTTTACCCCCATCGCTCCTTCTCTCTTTATCACTATGAGAAATGGGGGATTAGTAACACTTTGATTAGCAACATTTATAATTTTAGCAGCACAAATAGCATGCTGTAAATTTACCAGCATACATATAATGTTACTTTAAATGGGAAGCGTTGCATAGTTTAAGTGTAGAAATCATAATAACTCCTCAACACTTTGGTATGTGTTGCAACACATGCAAATTGAGTTGCAAATTTGTCAAAACTACTATCTTCACCCAAATTTTGATGCAACCAAAATCAACCCAATCTTTGCAACCCTTTAGCAGCACTAATTAAGCAATTGCAGCACATTAATAATATAATAGGAGTACTTTTTAAAGCTCCCACATTCATCCTCCCATCAAGCTCGAATATTAGAGCTCGCGGCCCCACCAAAGAATTCTCGGCCAATCAGAATATTTCAAGGTTTCAGGCTCAAAAATTGTTCCGGCCGGAGGATTAAGCCCGTCCAAAAAGAAAGCGACTATACCCGTGTTGTGGAAAAGCTAGACCTTCGAAAACCTAACTCAAAACTCTCTTTTTTTCCGCATCTCTCTTTCTTCTCTCTCTGTTCTAAGGAGCTGCATCTTCTTCTTCTCTTTCAAACAGAGAGAACACGGAACATAATCTTTGATTAGGTAAGATTAGGTAACCAATTCTTGGATCGGTTATTGATTCAAGGGTTATTCAAGTTTCTAATCTTTGTGGCGTTTGCTTTGAATTGAATAACCCTTGAATCGATAGGTACATCCTCTCTCACCGTTTCTTCTCTATTCCCTTTTTTTTTATGCTCGCCATTATGTTGCAGAAGCCTGAAGATCCTTCTCAAAGAACCTTTTGGAAGAATCGATTCCTTAAATTTCAATCTGGAAAAATCGTTTTTTTTTTCTTTGTAAAACTTCTCAATCCTAGGGTTTTGTTTATTGATGTGTGAATTTTGAGTTTGTTGTTGTTTGAGAGCATCTGAATTCTGGGGTTTGTTTATTGATTGAGATTTTCAAATCTGAAGTTTTAATTAGATCTGATTTTGTAGGGTTTATTCATGGTAATCATCTGCTTAGATGCGCAATCTTCTCCACACGCGTACTGAATCAATGATGGTTCAATTTTCAGCACCAACTAATGCGAAGAAGCTATGCATATCAAATAATGGTATATTTTGAGGCTTTTTAGGAAATGCATATGCTCTTAGCATTTTGTTTAATGTTTGTTGATGCATGTGCTTTTTCGTAGAGATTATGGAGAGGTTACATATTGTTTTCCGTCTTTATTTTGCTTTACGATTGAGAGTTAGTACTCAGGTATGCACTGTTTTGCATAATCTATAGTTTTGGGTGATGGAGGATGTGAAGACAGAGCACCCAATAATATTAAAGAGCTTTGCATATCAAATAGTGGTATACTTTCAGCCTTCTATAAAAAATAATAATGTTCCTTTTGCAGCTAATCAATAAGTCATGCGTGGGTTCTTAACATTGTACTTAATGTTTCGTTAGTTTTCACTGTTAATGATGTGCCAGAAATAAAAATAAAAATGAAAATGTGCAGTAAACCTGTACGGATCGATTGCTGGATCAATGGGAGGATACAGAAATATTCAAAAAGAGTCGATGCACGGAGAAACAAATCCTGCTATGACGAAACTAGCTACCAACGGTATGTTTTCGAGATTACGTATGCTGTTTGAATACCTAATGTTTTTTTGATGTTTGGTATTAATCTCCACAAGCTTTGAAGATTTTTTTCCATATGCACTTAATGTATATTGACCGTTTGCAGAAACAAATGAGGTACGGATATGTCCAAGGAGAGTCAATGGATGGAAGAACAAATGCCCTTATAATTGAACCAGCTATTAACAGTAAGTTCTCGATTTTATGTACCCGTAATGATAAGCTGGGTGTATTGTACCTAACCAATTCGCGAATGTTGAATCGTTATTTGTTTAGGCCAATCGTGTTAACTAACATCTAATGTTCATTTCGCAAGACCGAGTTTGGTGTAATATTGAGGCAAGCGAGGTGAGGATATCTGAAACTTAATTAGGGGTTTCTTTGTCTCAACAGAAAGCTTTATTGTTTGGATGAGGTCTACCATTCAATGAAGGGCAGGTAGGAACATAATTCTTAAGATGATTGACATTTTGCTTAAATTAATCGAGTCTAATTTAATTATATATTTCCATACAATCTTTTATTAACTCATCATAATACCATACCACTGCCCACATGTGAATTCATCTTGCTTCAATTTTTGGGTTTTATTTAATGGGGAAACATCCCTATCGAAATAGAGATAGATCTATGGCATTTACATACTAGCGTTAGCTGAATTCTCCATCAAATAGTGCTATACGTTTATTCATACATAGCTTCCAATCTAGACTGCTAATAAATACTCCGGAAATACGCTAGGTGGGTGTGACTTGGGTAAAGGTTGTGAGCCTTCATGTTACATGTCGCGAAAAATTGTCCACCGAACGGACTATTCTTTCACATTATTACCCACAATGCAGCCAATGTTTTTTGCAAAAACGAACACTAGGGATGTCTATTGGCCCGTGCATTGGTTTGAATTTTTATTTGGTGTGTTTATTTGCAGGAATTTCAAATTGTATATGAAGCTCAAAAATCAGTTGATATATTTAGGGGTTGGTGGCACTTCATATGAAGATTTCTGTTGGAGTCTTCATTTGCCATAGCAGACTTGCAATTAAGGTGTGTACTAGCTAATTCTGTTGATTAGCACAAGATGAGTCTGATTTCTTATCCAAGATGGTATAACATCGTTAATACCATATGTCTTTCTGTTTTCAAGGGTGTTGAAAAATAGATACACTAATTTTTACTTATATTCAGGGAGATCAAATCCAGGGAACAATACACATAAAACTCACCCAAGATTCATAGGGACAGTGCAACCTCAAAATATTTTGTTCATTAAGCACTATGATATCAAAGGTTATTAGGGGAACTAGCAAAGCACTCTCTGATACAGGAGCATGGACTGCAAAAAACGGCCAAACAACCTTTTGGGCACCAGTGGTAATCGTATATTTTAAGGTTTGCGTTGCTTTTCATTGCACCAATTTTGATTTGAAACACTCTTTGTAAACAGAGAAACTGAGAGATCATCTATTAACCGCACCATTTGTGTATCAGAGTCGCACCAATGTTGAATGAAAAATACCAGGAAGCACGCTAGCTAGATGACCCCATTGGTGTTTAGCCACAATAATCTCCTTTGCACCTTTCTGTTTTGACTACTTATATAAGGGATTGTAATCTGCAGGGAGAAGGTTTGTTGCAGCAATCGTCATAAAATACTATATGATTGCTGGCCTAATATCTGCATAATATCTGCAGGGAGAAGGTTTATTAGCGCCTTTATGTTCTGACCACTTATATATGGGATTGTAATCTGCGGGAAGAAAAGTGAAAAGAGTGAAAAACAACTTCCAGTAAGTCTTTTATTTAACTTCTAACTTCTGGATACTGTGGTAATATTGGTATTATTTTCTGTAAGTGGTGTCTGAAAGTTGCTCTCAAAAAAAAAGGAGTAGGCTTTTAGTCATATTAGTATCTCTTGCCTAATATGTATCTGCATTTGCAGTTTTAGTCAATCTTTTATCTCCTATTTTGGCCTCGGGGACTGAATGATGCCCTAAAGGTAATCCCTTCTGTAACTTATTTCTGTAGTTCATCGATATAGTAAGGATGTTCATCTCCAACTGATTTCTGTAGTTCATCTATATAGTAAGGTCGTTCATCTCTAAGATGTTCTCAATCACAAAGGTATGGTTACATGGGAATTGTTGATTCCAAGGAGGCGTTACAGAAGCTTGGTTTGTGCTATAAATAAGATAATAGGTATCTTAGAAAAATCAGTCATAACTCATAAGTTGAAACTAGGAAGAACCTTTTATTGCCCAAAGGTTCTCTATGATATCAAATTAGTATTTTGAATTTTATTGGTTTGATTATCTACTAGAGAACATTGTATGTGATTTCCCAATAGACCGAAGCTTCCCTATAAAGTTCACGGGCCCTAAAACTAGATTATATTTTCATAGGAGAAAGCTTGATATGGCTTCTCAGGCGTGCAGGACACAAAAGGTAGGTTCATTAGATTGATGAGCTTACACCTATTTAAGCTTACACAGTGCATTTTGTGTTCCAAAATAAGAAAAACTTTTCGCAGTGCATTTTGTCTCTCCAAGTCAACATCTAAGTGAGGGGTAAAGTGTGTTCAAAAGGACAACAATCTCATATTTTCATTGGAAAACATACCCGGTTCTGAGACATGGCGAAGCATCACAAATGAGAAAGGCATCAGAATCTCTTCCATGGTTTGTCTCCA
This sequence comes from Papaver nudicaule, assembly GCA_023529015.1. Classification (NCBI taxonomy): domain Eukaryota; kingdom Viridiplantae; phylum Streptophyta; class Magnoliopsida; order Ranunculales; family Papaveraceae; genus Papaver; species Papaver nudicaule. The sequence goes on along the minus strand of JAJJMA010020473.1, from coordinate 15,325 downwards.
TACTTTTATCTTTTCACTTAGTTGTTATTTTCAATACCAGCACTTTGGAAGCAGTTAACCATTAATTTAATATCGATAAACTCCTTTAGGTAAGAACAACGAGACATTCAGAAATATATTTACCAGAGAACATTTGTTATTGCATTTTTATTTCGCTAACTCAAAAGTTACTTGAGCTTGGGTGGGTTCCTTTTAATCCTGTACATGTGCCGATTTTTAGGTGTAGCTAAAGGATAACAACATGCTCGAAAGTGAAATCTTATGAACAAAATATTTGGCTTTGATGGTGAACAATGTATTTATCTAGCTTTGTGATTATATTTTGGTTAACTATCCAAAAAGCGTAATTCCAAGTTTAATTTTAGAAGAACCTTGAAAAGATCGAATAAAACATTAGCTGTTTCCTTGATTATTTCAGGCTCAGAATGGAAGGATTACTGCCATTATTTATAATCTAGGATTGGCACAACTCTTTCCCGACTTTAGGTTTGCTTCACACTCTTAGCTTGATAATTCACACGTGTCATCTCCAGGTAAAACAAATGATAAACTGTATGTTTTAGACGTATGTGTAAGATATTGGTTAGTTGCTTCATTAGGACACAAATTGCAGTCATGATAATAATGAATTGGATAATTCCATACTTTTATGTGCTAGCGTTGCTAATGTTGTATGATAACTCAACTCACAAACTAAATTTACTGTGCAGGAAAATCATCCAGTTGCTATTGGATTCACGACTGACGAAGTAAGCTATGGCACTATCAGTTTCGAGGACCAGACGTGAGCTATAACGATAAGGTGAATTATTCCTAAGAAAAGTAACACTTTGGGATTAATGTTCCACCATTTCCATTTTTTCTTAAAGCTTAGCGGTTCTTAATTTTGTAGGAATATTAAAGAAAACAACTGTGAAGAGTGACACTCTATCCCCTCTGGCCTTGAAGGTAAGTGCCTCTCTGCAACGCTATGCTCATTTCACTTGATTAAGGTTGTGTGCAAATTGGTGTGGCAAAACAAAATTACTTTAGTTTCTCTATGCTCCATGTTTCCACTATGGTTTTAGGGAGTAAAATTGGGGTGGTCTCATAGTTACGGCTTTGAAAGTGGTGAATTTTAACTATTCTCACTTGGCGTTGCAGCTGTTTTTGCTCCAAACATCCATGTTATCCCTGCCGGTTTTCATTACATGAATTTTGTACCGATCGTGGAGGCCTATTTCTAACATGTGCCTTTTTTTTATCTCGAACAAGTGTCTTTTTGGATGATTATACATATTTGGTCTCTACAGTCTTATGTGTCATGTCCATATGAAGCCTGATAGGATCAGGGGAGGACTTGGTAGTTGGTTCTTTGCAGTCAATAAGCTTATTGAGATTCAAGTGTAGCTTCCTTGACGATAAGCTTTGGAGGAGTACCAATATGCCAGGTAGGCTTTTTATGCTTCTTAATTTGAGTCTTTCATTCAGTTTAGCGTCTATCTAATTTATATTGGTAATTGGTATACCCCATCGAATAAAATTGATATGGTATAGCACCGGCTTCCCTGTTTTTTCATCTAAACCACACCTTGAGATATGAAGTGCGACTTTCTCAATGTTTGCTTTTCTTCCTTCATCTAACTCTTCTATTTGATTTGTTTATATTTATGATTTAGAACACAACGATTGACTTAAATATGTGTTGTTAATTAGGCAGGCAAGGTCTCTCAATGTTGGCGAGATCAATCAAGAATTTTACACTATACTTTATCAAAGGTGACTGTTTCTCATGAATTTTTTCCGAAGACTATTGCTCATGACTTTGTTTCTTTTATGAAGGTAAATTCTTTGCTTTGTATCTTTTATGTCTGAATCATTTGCTCTCGAGTGTCATTATACAGAATTGGTAAATCTCACGGTATCAAATCCCACTTGGTATAAAGTTATCTTAGCTCAAATGGTAGAGCACATGGTTCTCAACCATGAAGTTGTGGGTTCGACTCCCACAGATGGCACAGTTATTTGAGTAGACATTAACTCTGGAATGCGTACATAGGGTGAGAAGCCATTACAATTTGCGAACCTGATTCAAGCAGGTCCGAGTTCGATCTCTTATAGCTTCATCTGCAATCTCATTTCTACTCTGGAATCATTCTTTTTCTAAACTCGCGGATTTCGATTTCTGTTTTGTTTTGTTTTGTTTTGTTTTGAAAATAACGAAGTATGAATGAGGCCTGTAAAGCCCGACCAGAAAATAGGAGTGTTGGCTGGTGCCCGTGCGAATGCACGGGCTGTTACACTAGTCTATATTATTTTAGAAATTTTGGAAAAGCAAAAATGAATTTAATGATTTTAGGTAATTGTTTGGAACCATTTAAAAGAGCTAGAACCCTAGGATAACTTAAGCCCCAGAACCATCTGATGGGAGAACCAAAATACTGGAACCAATGTAGAGTTTAGAACCATGATGAATTAAACTCCAGAACCATCTGATGGGAAAACTAGAATACGGGAACCACTTTGAAGTTTAGAACCAGAAAAAACTTAACTCCAGAACGGATGAAGATGGAACCAAATTCTAACTTAACCATTTGAGAACATCGACCTGACCTTAACCCAAACCATTTTCCCCTTTCTACAGCTTTCGACCATAACTAAAATCCGTTCTTTTCTCCACCGCTGCTGCTTATCCGATGAAAATCAACCAAATTCAATACAACACCTACACACAATCAAAAACCCATCAGAAACAAATCATTTTCAATCGAACCCTTTACTGTAATCCCACTAACATAGATTTTGAACAAGATAAAACACCCCCAAACCCTTAATTTCATCAGAAAATCATCAGATCTAAAGAAATGAGATGAAGATAAAAGGTCAAAAGAGAAATCGAACCTGGAAGACAAAGAGAAATTAGCAGAAACGACACTAGAGGAATCACGAGAAAGAGCCTCTTGAATCAATTTCCTCTCCAAATCGTAAGTACAATCAGCTGTTTCTTCACAAAAGCGAAGAAAATCGTTGAAGCTTACTCTAAATACGAGGTAAACTAATTCTCTAAATCCAACGAAACCCTAATCTCAAAATCGTTTGTTTGTTGAATGGTATTGAACCATATGAACAGTTTGCATTGTAAATGGTTATGAACGTGAATATTGTAAATGGTGTTGAACCACTTTTGAAATGAGAATTGCAGATTCTCTTATATGAACTTTTCTGTTTTTGTAAATTTGAATTTCCAGGTGACGAGAATCTGGTATTTTCAGGTCACCGGACTGACACATTTACCGGCCACCGGTCGACTATTTTCAGGCCACCGACGGTGAAACGTGTCGTCCATTTATTGGCCAGCTCTGTGACACCTGTCGTCCATTTGTTGGTCAGCTCGCTGACACGTGTTGTCAATCTATTGGTTAGGTCAGTGACACTTGTTGTCCATTTATTGGTCAACTTGCTGACACATGTCGTCCATTTGTTGGTCAGCTCGCTGCCACGTGTCGTCCAATTATTGGCCATCTGGTTGACACATGTCGTCCGTTTGTTGGATAGCTCTCTGAAACGTGTAGTCAATTTGTTGGTCAGCTCGCTGACACGTGTCGTGCATTGTTGGCAAGTGCTGCCACGTGTTTGCCAGCTCGGTGATACATGTCGTTTCAGGGTAAATTGAAAGAAGTGTTGCTGAATTAAAGCAACACAACCATTGTGTTGTTTTAATTAATTAAAACAACTATAATAGAGTGCTGCTAAACCTTTTAAGCACAAATGCAACATAGGATTCTTAACATTGTATTTATGTTGTTATAGTATGTTGGAAATCAGACTGAATTTTTAGCAGCACTTATAGTATGTTGGAAACCCCTCCAAATGGTGTAGTGTATTGAACCGACCACCACCACAACCACCACACGTCTGAACACACAACCAGCACCTAAACCCCACATCTGAACCCGCCACCACTACCTGAACCCTCCATCTGACCCCACCACCACCACTGTCACCACCACCTGATCCCCCATCTGAGCCCACAACCAGCGTCACAACCACCTGAACCTACCACCACCATCTAAACCCCCACACCCAACCTGAATCCTCTATCCACTGCTTCAAGCAAAATTTGTAAACCACTGATATATAAAATCAAAAAATCAAACTCCATTTCTCTCAACATTTTGTATCTGAAAAGAAAGCGATATGTGGTAATTTTACAAATCTTTTCCATTATCAATGATTTCGTATGATAATCTCATCCTAATTTATCATTGTCATAAAAGAATGTTTGACCAATTTCTAATTCTTAATCTCAAATTCGTGTTTCTTAATTATAATCAGTGAGCAAATCTTCCAATAATGTGATGATTCTCAAAGGAGAAGAAGAGAACGAACGGAGAATAAAATAGAAGAGAGAAAATCAAGGAAGAGAGATGGGGAAATAAATTTATTAAATTTATCTTTTCTTAGATCAACAAGTGGGCAGTTGTTTGAGCTAGTCAAATATGATATTTTCGTTATGATTGTACCGACCTAGTTATTTACTCAAATAACACAAAAGTTCCAAAGATGTATGAGTCTGAAGAGTACTCTATGATCCCTCCCAACAAAAGGCAAAGGGATGGCCACAAAGTTCAATTACTTAGATATTATTGGAACAAAAAGGCCATACCATATCCACCCACTCATACATGAGTGTTTCACTACTAGCTGGATCTTGTTTCTCTTTTCTGATCTCCCTTTATTCTAACTAGAATTATGCCCGTGCTACGCACCGGGCTTTTTTTATCGTTTGTGTGTTAATCATTCTCTTCTTCTTTTTTTTCCGGACCAATTACTATCACGTAATTACTATGGAATTTAGATTTGCCATGAACCTCATAATTTGGAACAATCACGCATCCATCCGTCCTGCCTGACAAATTTCAGCTCATTTCATTGTTGCGTATACATATATTGATCCTCCCGATTCAATTGCTTTTGTTTTGTCCTTCACTTCATTTGAATCTAGCCTCTTTCATTTGTAACAATTTCTTCTTGCAACTGCATTTTGCCTGGGGGGAATAGAGAAGGCTTTGAACTAACACCTGAAATATAGCAATTCAAGTCATCACTGTTGGCATCTTAATGTTTCAACTTCTCTTTTACTAAACATAAGCATCAAAAGTCAAAAGATAGATAATTATTACATTGGGATATTGGTAGGTTTAATCTAAAGACCCTAGTGTGAGCCTACTTACAACTTCCGTTGTCCAAGTTTGCACATACGTTGTCTTGGACTCATCAAGGTCAAAGCCTTTCCTTTCAGCACATTTACAACTTGACTTATCAATAGTGCTCAGCCCACCATTCCTTCCCACATTCTGATACCCTTTAGTCCCCTGTTGTTCCTTCATCCTTAATAGACAACAAACCCTAAAACATAGATCACATAATATTGAGAGTGACAATTATAACTACCTGCACATGGAAGAGCTATAGTAGAATTTTAATATACTGTGACATTGAAGTGTCGTATCAACCTATATATATCAAAACTAAGCTTGTACAACGAACTTTGAAACCGCAAAGACTCGACACATAGTTCATAAAATACTTTCTCATGCACAAAGAAATTATGTTAACCAACATTCAGAAAAAGAACTACGATTCCACAAAATGCACAAAAATGATTTAAAATCATGTATTCGCCAACTGCAAAACGGCTCACCTGATCAAGGTATTCACTTTCTTGGTAACATCGCCTTACATCTTCATTTCAAATATAAAAAAGTAACAGGCCTACGAATGACATCTATTTATATTTTGTCTATTTCTCCTCCTTAGCTACGGTGAAGAGATCAGTCTACATCAAAGACATGTACTCGATTTCCATATAAAAATGTGTTAGCTAACACTCATATAATGTCTTATTTGGTATTAGCTTGTCATTAATGCAACTACACTACTATACATCCTCTATGGATTTCATAATTGATCCAACTAAGAAAGACAAAAATGTGACCAAGTACTAAGTTTACTACAGTAGAAGGGGGCGAAGGAGGCGATGTATGCAAATACCCGAAAAAGAGTTGATGCCCATTGATCTACCAAGGCCTGCAGGTCTAAAGTATATCACATGTACAGTGAAGAGAATATGTTCTGAGGCTTTCTAGAGTTGAAAAGGGAGAAATACATGTTTTACTTTACTTGCAGTATTACCGGAAGATCAGTGTTGAATTTGCCAATGATCTAAATAATCCTGCAAGAAACCACAAGGTAAAACTATCCAAAAAAATCACTACTTGAACTCCAGGCCTTTGAACTTTAATAATTATGTTTCAGTTTCTGGGTAGTATTTCTCCAAGTACAATTCATCATATTAGGACCCAACCCAAGTACAATTCATCATATTAGGACCCAACCGAACACTATAACAAAAAATTAGCATATACCTGCCTTAGAGAAGCTGCAACTAAAAAGATGTAGCCAAACTAAGCTCATTTTCCATTGTAGCAAAAGCTACTTCAGATAAAAGTGACACTATTCGACCTTGTAGCAATGAAAGCTTGTCCAGATAGAATGACAGCCAACATAAAACATTTGCAAAGTCACATAAGAAAATCTTTTAATAATTCAATCAAACTAAAACCATCAATCTCCAACAATAAAATAAATTACCCAGATCCATGCTAATAGTCAAGCGGCATTGTCAGATAATACCAGCATCACCTTGTTATTCTTATTCTTCACTGGTGTTCCTGGATTCACAAGGTGAAGAATAAGAATCACATATTAGGAGAACAATTTCATCGAGTTAATAGAGTCTGGTCAAGTTGTTCTCCTAATATGTCTGAATTGGTAAGATTTCACTGACCTCAAAGGTTCCTTCACCCCAAGTCAGTTTCTCAGTCTCGACGCGGAACTCCCATTCATGCCCTTTGATTTTTTGAGTTATCTGCCCAGCCAAATCTATCCGTTGTACCTGCAGTTAGTCCTTCACCATGTTAATTGTTGTACGTGCAGTCAGTTGATCACCATGTAAATAAACCAAAGCAAAAGAAACCAACCCCAACCGTAGTAAATAATAAAAGGTTTAGTAAGAGAACATTTACACGGTAAATAGAAGGTATACTAAGAGAATAGGTTAGATAAAAAACAACGCAAATGTTGAGCCATTAAGCAAGGGAAAAGGCCAACTAAAGTCACAAAATAACATCTATTACTTAAATATCGCCCCCTAAACGCTTCTTTCCTTTCAGAAATGTCTTCCTGGTTCCATTACTCATTCTCAACATGTGCAATGTAGACTACAATTTGGCTTAATAAACCTGGTGGTATCAACAGTCCAACATATTATGTGAGACTGAGAGTTTGCTCGAGTATAACTATAATCGAGCATCAATACCTGAGGTAGTATCACCGACTAACCATGTCACAAAACTCTTTTAGTTTATAGCTCAACAGGTTCATAACTGTATGCAAAGATAATTTTAGTAAGGCACTTCATGAACTTCCCTACTGGAACCTAGAATTCATGTGTTGCTTGTATAATCAAAGAAATAGGTCGGGGAAAAGTTTCTATCCATTCTTTTATAAAGAGATGTGTTGCATGTTGTAATCTCCTCTAAAGATCTATTCTAACCTACGAAGGAAGTGTTATCGAGATTTTAAAGCAGCATGGACCTTGGATTTGCAAAACAATGGTGCTGCCACAACCTACATCTGTTATGCTATAAGCCGTTTGCCCAATAGGCAATTCGTGCTTACTTAAGACAGCATAGATATAAATAATTTACAAACGTAACAACAATATTATTTACATTCACACCTTAGGAACATCTTTGTCTTCAACCGTGATTTATGTTAAGGCATACTCTTCAACATAAATGTTCAATGGATTATTGTCTGGAGTCACACACAAAATATAAAAACAGAACATCGAAAGCAAAGAGATGAAGCGAAAGCAAACTCATACCTGGTTGTGAATGAATTTGGTTGTTTAAATACATCTTCGTCCCTTCCAATACAAAGAAAATTCAGGATCCTTATTAAGAATTTCTCAAATTACGCCACCACGAAGAAAAAAATCAGGGATCAAAAGTTCTACAAAATACGTAAATTAGGTTAATTTAAAAAACTTACCTCAAGGAGGAAGACCCGTGAAATTATGTCACCATTAAATTCTTTATAATCAAACTGATCGAAATCTCTTGTTCAATCTAAAACAAACGAAAACCCTAGAAAACCCAAACAAAAAAAATTAGTAATTCCATTACCATTCTATATGTTGCGTTTCTGCATCGATATCTGACATATTTCTGGAAGAATCGAGAGAAAAAAAATGCAGCTTAGCTAGGTTTCTGCTTGAGCGGAAAGCGATGCTTTAATCTGGTATCGAAAGAATTCTAATTTAGTGCGAAAAGACAAAAACAGGCTCACAAGGGCGAGCGAAAAGACCAAAACAGGGACTGAGCATTCCCAGCCTTAAAGTAGGTAACCATTTTTCGTAACGGAGTTAGTTCAGGATACACTTGGCAAATATTAAGTGGTCCAAAACTTAGTTAGTTAAAGTAGGTGTACATCACTATTGTAAGTGAGATTTTAAAGAAGTGTAAACGAAGTGTAATTTTATACGAACCAATAGACAATTGCCAAGTGTCCTCTCCAGAATGCCTCCCTCCCAAACTTCTTTTCTCGACCAATAGAAAGTTGTGGTATTGTCACCGTGCGACGTGGGGGCTTTTACAACTTAGAGCTTTTAGTGTATGATTTGGGTCCTCATCACATGCATGACAAAACCCACCACAATTTTGTCTTTTAAGTCGATTAATAATACAAATACAAGCCAAGCGTTACCAGCAATGCTACTAATTGACAAAGAAATCGACACTAATTCGAAAAGATCAGATGAGAATCATCCCATATATACACAAGTATGACAACAGATGAGTTAAACCGAAATCTGTGATTCGCACGACACTTACCAGATTACACCAACTGTGCGGAAGCGGGAAAACGAGTGTCGATTAAGATCGTACGTGTACTCCTTTGTTAAACTTAAACTTGAAGATTTAAGCTTGTTTTATGAATGGTGTGTTTTATTCTGCAATAGGGGTTGCACTGACAACTCCATTGATGGCATTCTTGTTTTCTTCCTATATATATTCTGGTGTTTATAGTAATGCCCATACACACCTTGCCATTTCTTGTTTTCCATACACGTACCTAGATCTCGTCAAGTGCCAAATAAGCGCCGTGTCTAATGAACTGTGTATGAAAGTTGTAGAGAATCAAAACTCAAAATATCCCATGAGGAATCCATTGTAAGAAAATGACATTTAACAAGTTGTTATACCGACCGAATTATTGTAACCTAGCTAAGATTGTATAGGCTTTATTTACCCAAATAACACAAAGTTCCAAAGATACAAGAGTCTGAAGAGTCTCTATTCCCTCCCAACAGAAGGCAAAGGGATGGCCACTAAAGAAAGATTGGATCATCTTCAATGACATAGATATTTATTGGAACAGAAAGGCCATACCATATATCCAAATCACACACACATAAGCTTTTTACTGCTAGCTGGATCTGGCTTCTCTTTTCTTATCTCATTTGGGTCCTCATCACATGCATGACATAACCACCACAATTTTGTCTGTTAAGCCGATTGATACCGATACAAGCAAGGGTTACCAGCAGTGGTACTAATTGACGAAGAAAATGGTCCTTGAATAATTCGAAAAGAGATAAGATCATCATCTCATATATGCAAGTAAAACGAAGGATCGACTGTCCGGCAGCGGTACAAACAGTGTCGGTTAGGATTGTACGAGTACTCCCGCTAACAAGTTGTTTAACTTCAACTTGCTTTATGAATGGTGTGATTTATTCTGCAATGGGGGTTGCACCGACAACTCCATTGATGAAATCTTGTTTTCTTCCTATATATGTTCTGGTGTTTATAGTACTGCCCATACTCACCGTGCCATTTTTTGTTTTCTATACACGTACCTAGATCTCTACCTGAAACCCATGCATTGTCTAGACTATTCGATCTGATTTATCAGTAGGACACTATTGGACAGTGTCAATGTCTAGGAGAATAGCATCACTGTGGAGTAAACATCTACATTTGGTTTTGTTCTATAGCTTACTTGATTCCAATGGTAAAAGGACAAGAAAAATTCACGATTGTAAATAATGCAAAATGACATTTTGTGCGGTCACGAGATATCTTACTGCTCTGAGCTAAATTGCACTATTACCAGTTGATCATGTTTTCAAGTACTGTGCAGATTTTTAGAACAAAGATACATAGGCCCTTGTTGTTGGACATGGACATGACACCCAACAAGTGGGTTCTAGCTTAGCTGCTTTCGCCATCAATGCACCGATATTTTTTCCTCATCATGTTGTTCATCAAATGTTTCATACAGTCTACATCCAAACTACATTCTACTCAACTAATACTATCTCATTCTACATATGAATACAAACTTTATACTTTTAGACCATGACACTACACGTAATATCCATGTAACTAGCTCATTACATATATCCATCCATTCATCACCAATTCCTAGCCACAACATTCTCACTCTTTCAATGGCTTCTATCCTTTCAAATAACGCATCTTTCTCATCATCTCTAGTGGTTCTCCTCTATGCTTAATTTATCTTTGCAACAACAATATCCGCACAAAATTCGACTTCTCCATCTACACTTAGTAGTACTCGTTATCCATTGATAAGGTCTATTTGCAAACCTACACCATACCCAGACCTTTGTTTCAACTCATTGAAATTTTCAATCAACATTAACATAAACCCAAATATCATTTCATTTGTTCTCCCGATCCTTCAAACCGCAATTTCCGAAGCCGGAAAACTCACTAATGCTTTCACCCATGCTGTAAATAATGGTATAGTAGAAAAACAAATAGGTACAATACAAGATTGTAGTGAGCTTCATCAAATTAGCATTTCTTCTTTGAAAAAAACCGTTTCTCGTATGCAATCATCAAAAACGCTCAATAAACGTCAATTAGCAGATGCTAATGCTTTTCTCAGTGCTGCTTTAACTAACAAAAATACTTGTCTAGAGGGACTTGAATCCGCCAGTGGTCCATTAAAGCCAGTTCTTGTCAATTCCATTACTGCTACGTACAAACATGTTAGCAATTGTCTTTCGATTCTCTCCAAGCCTGACGGGAAATCGAAAGCACAAGCACACGAGAAAACAAATAACCGTCGTCTATTGGGTTTTCCAACATGGCTGTCGGCGAAATCCCGTCGGATTCTCGAGGACTCTGATGATGAATATGACCCAAGTGACATACTTACTGTGGCTTTAGATGGGTCTGGAAATTTCAGTACAGTAAATGACGCTATTGAGTTTGCTCCAAGTGATAGTTTTGACAGAACCATCATTTATGTCAAAGAAGGGATTTACCATGAAAATGTTTACATTCCTAAAGATAAAACCAATCTTGTTTTCTTAGGAGATGGAAGCGATGTCACGGTCATTTCCGGGAGCAGAAGTGTTGCAGGTGGATACACAACGTTCAGGTCTGCAACATTTGGTAAGTACTCAATGTCTGCCAAATTATAGACTAGTATGTATTAAAGATAGTTCTCCAGTCACCTAACTGATTTTTTAATTTTTGATTAATATTAGCGGTAGCCGGTGACGGGTTCTTAGCACGGGATATAACGTTTGAAAACACAGCAGGACCAGAAAATCATCAAGCTGTTGCATTAAGAATAAACGCGGATTTAGCCGCGGTGTACCACTGCAACATCAATGGTTACCAAGACACATTGTATGCCCATTCATATAGACAATTCTACACCAATTGCAACATCTCAGGAACAGTTGATTTCATTTTCGGAAATGCAGCTGTTGTTTTCCAAGAATGTAATATCCTTGCTAGGTTACCGATGGATCGCCAATTCATTGCCTTAACAGCTTCAGGTAGGGATAGTCCTGATCAAAACACTGGGATTTCAATACAAAATTGCTCCATCTTAGCTTCGGAAGAATTGTTAGGGAGTAGTACGACTGTGAAGAGTTACTTGGGAAGGCCATGGAAGATATATTCAAGGACTGTGTTTATGGAGTCATACATTGATGATTTGATCCATCCTTTAGGTTGGAGAGAATGGGCAGGTGACTTGGGTTTAGATACATTGTATTATGGGGAGTATGATAACACCGGACCGGGATCAGGAACCGATAATCGTGTCACATGGCAAGGGTACAAAGTCATGGATTATGACGATGCATTAAACTTCACGGTCTCGGAGCTAATTACCGGAGACGAATGGCTAGATTCGACTGAATTTCCTTATCAAAATGGGATTTAACTTCTTTTTTGAGCTGATTTTACATGGGACAATATAGTATAGATAAGTCCCTAGTTTTTGTAATTGTAGTACTTAAGTACTTTGCATATGATTTTCTGTGACTAAAGATATTTACCATAGAATGAAATTGCAAATGTCGATAAGAATGCTAGAGCTTTTGGTTCACAATTTATCGAGTGGCAATACACAATCTCTATATACAAACATACATGGGAATTTGCAAGGACCCTAACCTAGCTTAACTATGAATAACTATGAAAAATGATATTAGATACTATTATTAATCATGAGATACCTAAATTATGGAATAAAAACCACGATTAATGGGGGTTCGAAATTTTGGGGGTTTGCATATAAGACCAAACAAGGTTATCTACGACCATGATTTTTGAGACACTTTGTTTTTCTGTGATTTACTATGTTGAAGATGTTTTTATTTGTGAAGAGGTTCCTCGTGTGAATGAGAATTTGTTTTGGTATATTTGTTTCCATCTTGAATTGAGAGATTGTGTGATTTACTCTATTAAAGATCAATGTTAAGGATGTTTTTATTTCCGAAGATCGATGTTAACGATACTTTTATTTGTGAAGATGCTACTAATGTGAATGCGAATTTTGTCTTGGTGTATTTGGTATCCATCTATAATTGTGTTTGTATGTGATTTACTCGGTTAAAAATCGATGTTAAAGATGATGTAATAATGCAAATGAGGATTTTGTTTTAGTGTATTTGGTTTTTCATCATGAAATGCGCATTTATGTGATTTACTCTATTAAAGATTTTTATATTTGTGTAGACATCGAATTTAAAGATATTTTATTGAAGATCAATACATTTGAGGTAGAATTACTTCCATTAATTCAATTTCTTGTTTATTCGATTAGATCTCAATCAGATATGTGAAATTTACTCATTAGGTATCTGCTGATTGAAGATATCCTGTTTCAGATATTTCTTTTTCTTCCACTTGTTTCAATCTTTGGATTGAGAAGCGTGTGCAATGTATTGCTATTTATTCTCAAATCCTTGTGTCTTAGAAAGATGGTTTAAATTTAATGATAAATCTAATCAATCTCTTCTATGGATAGTTTATCATAAGTATAATAATGAAAGTATTGAGACAAAGTTCTTGATTTCACAACCGAACTCATCGAGTTCTCAATTTATCTCCGTTACGGAAAATGGGTTATATTTTAGGTTTCTAAACTCGGAACCATGTACAAACAGGTTATACGTATACCTCCTGGTTTCTAGTGATTAATTGGTTTTAATTGCATCAAGTGAATTTACGGAGTACTATGTATGTAATCCATTGACCAAACGATGGGTTGCACTTCACTCCCATGTACGGCTCGAAAACTGGTAGTATTGTTTTCTCCTATGTGTTGAATTGATCCACTTGTTGTTACAAGGTTGTGCGCATTCCGGAGTTTAAAAGTAATGAGAACAAATTTAGAATTGATTTTTTTTCTTTTGATATGGGTGGATGGAACATATTTGATGTTCCACGTCATAAATGTGTCATTCGGCGTGGCTCTGATATTTGCAGTTAGTTATTGTAAGTGGAGTATTATACTGGATTGAGTGTGGAAAACTACTAGATTATAAGTAAACAACATTAATAATGTTCAAACTAGCGGCCAACGATATTGTAGGTTGATATACTTGTCGTAGTCCAAAGTTTTCAATGATGATAACATTTATTGTTTTGGTAAATCAGAAGGTGCGCTCTTCTATCCTAAAATTTGTTATCATTCCTTTTAAACTCTGGGATGCGCACAGCCTTGTAACAACAACTGGATCAATTTTAACTCACAGGATTAAACAATACTACCAGGTTTCGAGCCATACGTGGGAGTTGATGGAAGTGCAACCTATTGTTTTAGTCAGTGGATTACATACATAGTACTCCGTAAATGCACTTGATGCACCTAAAACTAGACCATTACTAGGACCTAGTAGGTATAATTTATTTGTACATGGTTCTGAGTTTAGAAACCTAAAAAAAACTCATTTTTCCGTAACGGAGATTAATTGTGAACTCAATGAGTTCCAATGTGAAATCGAGAATATTATCTCAATCCTTATTGTATTATACTTATGATAAGAGATTGAAGAAATGTATCACTGAATTTAAACCATCTATCTATGAAACAAGGGATTGAGAGAATAAATAGTCATACCTTGCAGGCACTTCTCGTTCCAAATATTGAAACAAGTGGAAGACAAAGAAATACCTCATATAGTCAATCACATGATACCTAGTGAATAAATTTTACACATATGATTGAAATCAAAATCGAACATACAAGAAATTGAATCAATGAAAGTGATTGTACCTCAAATTTTCTGGTGGCTATGTCTGATTGTAAATATCTTTAACATGATCTTCACTATTAAAAATATCTCTAACACCGATAACTTCACAGGTAAAAACATCTCTAACATCGATCTTTAACAGAGTAAATCACACGAACATGCAATTTTAGATGAACCCGAACACCGTCACAAATAAAAACATCTTTAATATCGACCTTTACAAATAAAACACCTTTAACATTGATTTTTAGCAGAGTAAATCACGAAAACGTGCAATTCTCATTTACATTAGGAACATCTTAACAAATAAAAACATCTTTAACATCAATCTTCGTAAATAAGAACATCTTTAACATCGATCTTGAACAGCACCTATCGTTAAGAATTCACATAACTTAACAACGGACTTCGATTAATTTGTTTTTTCTCTGTCAAACAATGGGTTTCTATTATTTAGCATCTCTAAACACCACCGTAAAGTTTATCTTCTGCTGATGGTTCACTCTCTCTCTCAATCTAACTCTCTCAGTCTCTTTATCTGGTTCTCTTCTCCCTGATTCTAAATATCACTAAATTTGATGTTTTTTTACTTCTTTGTTCTAGATCTAAACATTATGTAATGGCATACCCTTTATGGATGCAATAATTCTACGTTAACACCGAAAAATACCGTGGGAAATACCG
>JAJJMA010020469.1:0-17562 GCA_023529015.1 Papaver nudicaule | reverse complement strand
GTGTCATATTTGAAACTGAGCCGCATAATCTTATACTTAATATTTTTAGTTTTTCTAGTTTCAGAAGAGCACGCGTGGCTTGGTCCTCTAGCTGCTCCCTCTCATCCACCAGAAAAGGGATTAGACGTTAATTTCGTCACTGGTTCAAGTGGGATGACAAAGGAGTCTGAGAAGAACCCTATGAAAAGGTTTGCTGCAAAGAAGAAAGTCGCAAAGAAGAAAGTTGTTGCTGCTGTGAAGAAAAATGAAAAGGATAATCAGGCTGCAAAAGCTGCAAAGAGGAAAAGTGCAAATGATGATCAAGCTACGAAGAGGGGGGAAACCATTGCTGCAAATGTCGAAAACAAGCAAAGTGCAGATGCTGATGAAGCTGCAAAAAAGAACACAGTGGACAGAGATAAAAGGCCCTATAAAGATGCTGAACTGCGAAGACGGTTGGTAAAAATCAAACCAGATATGCGGGAGCTAAGGGATTGTTATTTTTTCAAAATCATGACTCCAACTACTAGAAATGTGTTTGCACCACTGTTCCAACATGGGATGAGAAGGTATGTCATAAACAGAAATTTATTTTAATATCATCTTATATCATGAACTCTTAGTGGTATTTCATTTCCTAGTTAACTTTATTAGATGAACTCCTCTGTAGCAGTTTAAAATTTTATTGTTATTCTAAACACAAAAAGAAATCACTTTTCAGTCAAACAGCTTGGTCGGCACATGAAGATGGGATTCGGATATCTGTCCCAGCCCGTGTGATAGAGGAACTGTTGTTCAATCAGTATCTTGATAGTAGCTTGATGTTATACTACTCCTATAAGAGGAGAGCAAGCTTCAGAAGAGAAAGAGAGTCTTATACAACCCAGGAGACACCCCCAACAGCTAGTTACGTGAATTTCATGATCTTGGCACCTTCAGCATTTGTAAGTAAATAAATAAATATTTGTTTTTCCAAAAAAAATACATACCTTGATTCGTTACCAATTATTATTTTACATTGTAATGCAGTCGTACGTTGAACGGGGGAATGAAGGCATGAGTCAACATGAAGTTGATCAGTACATAGGAAAAATGCCTGATAATATTGATAAGCTTATCAGTCCACTGAACACGTCAGCCTCTGTTATTGATGCAAAGAATTGTGGAGAACATTGGCATTTGCTAGTTTGCGATGTTTTCAAACATCAGTGGGAGCATTACAATTACCTGGACGATTCAAGTGAACTGTTCCAGAAATGTGAGGCAGATGCAACTAAAATGTCTGTCTACTGTCAACCATTAATCAATGAGTGGCTGCGTCAACGTAATCATGCAGAAATTTTGGAACTGAAAATCGAAAATATGGCAATACCAAAGCAAGGAACATATCCTGACAGCTTGCTGTACACCTGCTACTGGATTAAAAGGAACTGTAAGCCAAAACCTTCGAAAGCAAAGAACATAATGGAAGAAATTGTAATGATTGATATAATGCAGAAGTGGCGGGTAACTCTGGCCGTCAAGATCCTCGTGCTAGTTGAAGGTGAAGAAACAAGTTGGAATTTGGATACAAATCCTGACTTACTGCATAAGCTTTCGATTGAACAAGAGCTAAAGTCGAGGAAAGAAGATGCAAAGATGAAGATAACTGCCACTACTCCGAAAGTAAAGAAATAACTGCTTATTTTCATAACTGTTCTTTTTTTGGTAGTAGTTAGTATAATATACTCGTATGTTCTACTTCTTATCGCAATTCTCCGATGCTTAGAGGAATTGATTTCTAGAAGACTACTAAATATGAACTGATTTTATAGTATATATAATCTTATAAAAGTGAACTTGTTGTATTTCCTATCGTTTGAACGCCAACTGGTGAAGTCCATCACTCAAGTGGTGAACTTTATTAAAACAGTCCACTTCAAGTTGCGAACGCTTTATTAACAGAAAAATCGCCGTTTAATGTGTTGCCCATTCATCCACCGGAAATGTGGGGAGATATTCCTTGGCAAAAAGAGATTGTGTCTACTCCTCACAGGATGAGCCGAGTGTCATTGGTGGACAGCGTTGTTCCTTATTGGGTTAAAGAAGGAGATGAAGACCTGGACGTCATGAGTTTAATGTTGGCAATTTCATGAGTGAGAAGTAAACTAGGGTATTTAGTCGGCGTTGTTTTCTTTTTTCATCTGATCCTCCTGTATAATCATTAATTATAACCTTTTTTTTTTTGAATTTTCTAGCAGTGGTGCATACTTTCTATCTAAAGTTCACCTGACTGCTTTCATATGTAATAAAAACAGGACAAGTCCCTGTAAAGTTATGTTCAATTAAAAAAGATGATGATATATTTTCTGGGATGTGCCTTGCATTAAACTATTAGATTTACTAAAATCCGAATGTAAATAACCCGAAAAACTAACAAACTTCAAGCAGACTGCTTACCCGACTGATTATACTGACACCTGATACTGTTTCTGTTATGACCTGGCAAGCGACACTTAGAACAAGCTCTCTTCGTTCCCTGCTTCTTCCGTTTCTCGATGGCGTTCAAATATCGACCTTCATTGGGACGACCCTGGGGTCTACCAGTACTGGGAGGCAATAATCTACGTGGAGTCAAATCGGAGATATCCCAATCTCGTCTATTCGCGACAGGGAAGACTGCAGGTTCATACATAGATCTCCATTTGGAAGATTCGTAGTAAGGTGCACAATATATATCTGCATCCCTTCCAAACTTCTCACATACAGCAAGGATGTGGGGACACGGCAGATACTGGTTCGCAAACACTTCGCAAGTACAAGTCCCTGCATTTATAAAGACTTGGTGCTGATCATGGTTATTATTCTCACACACTTCATATTCATCATCTTTGACATGGAATGCTCCACATTCTCTAGCCACCAACCACCTGTCCTCCAGAATCTCATTGGCATGTGGAGTGTATTTCAGAGGCCATTCTGTTGCTTGTTTTCTAGCAGTGGAGAACTTTCGCGTGAGGTATCCACGAATGTGGTCAACCAAATAACTGATGGGCAGACCTTTTTTATTTTTCAGCACAGAATTCCAGCTCTCGCACATGTTTGTAGTCATGAATGTCCAACGTCGTCTTCTAGCCTTCACCCTTGCCCACCTATGTTCTCCAAGATCACGTATATAATCAAACACTTTGGCGTTCTTAGTTTTAATTTCATCCAAAGCACTTCCATGTTCAGATAGAGTGAATGCTTTGGCAGATTTCACAAATAAATTTGCCGCACCATAGTCGCCAAATTTCGTAACTATATTTGCTGCATTGTGAAATACTCAGTAAATTAACAACCGATCATAGATTCATATCAGTCAAAAACTAGAAAATATTGAATTTTAGGAACAACTGGTTGAAATAGCATGTCTTATAATGAACTTTTGTTAAATACCTTGGATGTGGTAGGTACAATAAACATGACACGCATTGTTAAATTTTTCGGCGATGGCATTGGTAAGGGGTATTGACCTGTCTGTAATAATAAGAAGATCTGGATTCGCACAATAATCTTCCCCAAGCGCATTGTATAGCTCCCCCATGAACCAGGCACATGCGTCATTATTCTCAGAATCAACAATGCCAAACGCAAATGGAAAGAGATTTTCGTTTCCATCAAAGCCAACGGCCGACAGTAGCATTCCTTGGTGCTCCCCTGTGAGATGCGTACCGTCAACGGCAAATGCAGGTCTCGCGCAAGTTTTGAATCCTTCAAGACAGACTCCTATAGCCATAAAATAATACTTAAAAACATCACCGTCATCACTTTCAATCCTTGTAAAAGTACCTGGGTTGTGTTTCTCGAGCATGTGGCTATAACCCACCAGGTATTGATATGAGTCTTCTGAGGAACCTCTGCTATGTTCAACGCCCCGATTACAACCTATCCAAGCCTGCCTGTAGGTGATTGTACGGCCATACGCCTTTTTCACATCTGCGACCAAATGGCTGGGTACATAAGCACTACTGATCACTTTGTCCTTGCAGATGATGCCCAAGCCATCACCAACCCTTTTTATTTTCTTAGCCATGCGCTTGTTTTTAGAACAACTGTGCACAGAAGGCATCTTAGTGATCTTAAAATAAGTATCAGAGTCCAGTACCCTTGCCCGCAAAGACCACTTGCAATTTTCTCCCTTGCACTTGACAAAAAGAATATCTATGCCGGTTTTGCAGGTTTGGTAATCAAAACCGACTTCCATTTTGGACATCTGTAAGTGCAGTTTCAGCTGTTCCTTGTCCTTGAATAATTTACCTTCGTAGAGTTCATTGGTGTAAGGCCTTTCGATTGACCCAGACCCTGACTCTGGGGTAGATGAACTACAGGGTTCTGTCTTCGGAAGAGAATTATTTTCACCAGGGGTGGTGAATGTCCCGGCTAGTGGAGAACACTTAGGCTGTTCTAGGCATCTTCTAGCCTTTGGAAACTTTTTACTGTCTGAAGTAAATAGACATAATCGAGGTTAGTGCTGGTGTGCAAGATTAAACCACAAGATTCACCAAAATGAAAGGTGTTGAACAATTAAACGAACCTATGGGGGTGTTGCCAATGTTGCACGTTTCATTCTTCGAACAATCACCACCCGAGTCCGGGGTTAGCGGACTGTCGACCTCCATGCTGCGTATGGTTTGCCTTCTCTCTGGAGTTATGGGAGGATGACACAATCTAGTTTTTACAATGAAATAACTGGGCACTCTCGCTGCCTGCATACGATAAAAGCTCAAAGGTTCTTCTCCGTAAATCTTAAATCTTTGCCTCTTTGCCGTAGCTTCGACCAACAGAAGGCCATATATATCAAAATCGGGTCCCTGATTGAAACCGATTAGACCCCGTACCTTGGTCTTGACATCCTCAAGAGTGTACTCGTCCGGTAAAAGAATGGGTTGTATAGTCCCGTTGTATTCATCACTACCTTTGGCTTCCACCCAGTAACTGTTGTAGTGAACCAAAGCATGTGTTGTACCACTATCCATACTGAGAGGAATTTTCGATGAAAAAGACATACACCACAACGGAGAAGTGTCAATGAGAACACCAGATATGCGCATGCTTTCATTCATGATGGTTCAATAAAAATTAAAAAACTAAATTTTAAGACATGAACATCAATCATGAAAAAATAAAGTAATAGGGTCTGATTTTATAGTGAAACATAGTTATAGGGTTTGATTTTTTATGTGCACCTTATCAATAAAATTCTACTAGAAAAATGGAGTTCACCACATAATGTGAACTATGAATGTAGAATACTTCATTTTATGTGAACTGTGTGAATAGAATTCACTGCTTGAAATGAACTGTGTTAACAGAGATCACCACTTGAAGTGAACTGTGTGAATGGAGGTCACTATGACAATGAGGTGTACTTGTGACAATGAGAAGTGGGAATAACTATGATTCTAACTATAACCACAGGGAGCCAAACAGCTTATCGATGAAACAAAGTTAAATATGTACCTGATGTTTAGTCAGGTGTCTACTGCTTGTCCTTGAATGTATATCTAAGAGCGGACATCTGCTCCTCAGAAATCACGTTAAGCACTTGTGCAATCGAAAGTGGAGCCACATTAATCTGAAGCCAAACACACAATACCGAAGTTATTCAACCAATCTCCCATTATCCAACATAGAGTAGAAATAAAGTTAATTGAGACTACACTATCGTGGTCCTTACGCGGACATCTTTCTATAGTTCATCACTCCCATATGGTGCAAATGACTGCAAATGTACTATTACCCAAATTGACTGCAGCTCGGTTTCATATACAACACAACGCTATAATTTAAGAAACAATTACATGAAAAAGAAAAGCATCAGCTATTAAGTTCATTAAGTTCATGATACCACTCTCGTCACAGTACCCTAATCCTACTCGACAAAAATATCACACAGTACCGTAGTAATACTATCATAACTATTAGCATACTAACCTAAAATTTCCAATTTCATAAATCACTAATTCCCAATTTCATAAAATATAAACATCATTCGATTCGATTTGGGCAAAAACAAACCCTAATTAAAACTGAAATCAAGTATTCAAATCATTGACCCAATCCTACTCAACAAAAACATCACACAGACCCTAAATCCAGGGTAATGATCCTAGCATACACACATTAATGTAGTACTACTATCATAACTATTAGCAAAAGCAAGTAGTAACCTATTTCCAATTTCATAAATTACGAATTCCCAATTTCATAAAATATAAACATCATTCGATTCGATTTTAAAACTGAAATCAAGTATTCAAAACACTGAAATCATTCGATTCGATTTTAAGCTTATATACTTACTCAAAGAGATCCACGAGTAAGATCGACAGAAAGAATGATACCGGGTGAGAGTGGTGAAGGAAACGTAGTAAAAGTGATGAAGAATTAGAAGTGAGGTGAAGTGATGAATAAATAGTAGAAGGGATGAAGTAGTGGACAATGAGAGTTTTGGTGCAAGAGTTCACACAAAAAAGTGAGAGGTGTGAAAATAAAAAGACCAATTGTCCACACAAAAAAGTGTATAATGTCCGGACAATATTTTGGATTAACGTTTATTGTCCACACATTTTAGCATTTTGTCCACACAATAAAACATTATTTTATTCCTAATTATTCCACCGACAAATTAGTTAACCTTAATTTTTTGACTTGGAGTTTGTCCACACAATAATTTGCATTGTCCACACAAAATATACCCAATTCCATTGTCCACTGTTTTGTCCACACAATGGGATGTGGACAACGAAGAATATAGTAATCTAAAGTAATATTTTTGGTACGGATTTTTTTGAAATTAATTATTAAAATATTTATTGTCAGGGATACGGATGTCATAAAATAAAAAGACAAGGGTCAAAATGTCCAAATCACTAATCCAAGGCATGGTTTTGGAAGGGGGGTCATTTCCTGTAATTATCTCCAAATAAGGCATGGTTTCAGCAAAAACCCCAAACTCTGGAGCCAGAAGAAAACGGAATTTAAGTTTTATATCATTACCTTAAAGCCTACCTTTTTTGTTAGGGTTTGCTCTTTGCTGTTATATTTGGTGAAACTTAGTAGTTTAATCAACATGGAAGGAATAAGGAATTCGCCACTTTCAAACAGTGTAGACAGAATCAGTAATTTACCGGAGTCTTTAATTGATCACATCCTTTCGTTCTTGGACATGAGATATGTAATTCGTACCAGTTTACTGTCTAGAAGATGGAGGTACATGTGGACCTCTCTCTCCACTCTAGTCTTTGCGTCCGATGTAGTTAAATATGATCAAGATTCAGATTCAAACTGGGATTCAGATTCAAACTGGGATTCAGATTCAGATGAAGAAAAAGATAAAAGTGTATCTCAAATATCTTTTAGGAGATTTGTTGACAAAGTACTCATGCTCAGAGGCATCTCAAACATCAAGAAATTTGATCTTTATTGTGATCGCAATGCTCAAATATTTGAAAAACATCTACTTGATACATGGATCCTTGCTGTTACTAGACGTAACGTTCAAGAACTAAGAATTGCGATAAAATATTATAATGCTCATACTTATTTGACAATAAGGCTTCCTCATGGTCTCGTTACTTCTGGAATTTTAAGCGCGTTGGAACTTGATTTTGATGGCACATTAGTTCTTCCTGACTCAATGGGTTTACCTCTACTCAAAATCAAATCTTTGTCTCTGGCTTCTTTTGCAATTAAGGATTTAAAGTTTGTTAATAAGATCTTATCAAGTTGCCCAGACCTTGAAACCCTTGCAATAGAACGGTTACGTGTAAGTGCGCGCGATGAATTGAGGCTTCCTCATTGTCTTGTTACTTCTGAATTGTTAACTAGTTTGAAACTTGATGTTGATGGCACGTTGGTTCTTCCTGACTCAATGGCTTTACCTCGCCTCAAATATTTATCTCTGTGTTCATTCCTAATTGTTGATTTAATATTTGTTAATAGGCTCCTATCAAGTTCCCCGGCTCTTGAAACTCTTGTAATGAAACAGTTACAAGTAATCGCGGGTGCCAGTAAATTGTGTGTGAATAATAGTGAACTCAAGCACTTGGAAATAAGCTACATCGTATATTATCAAGGTTACGAGAGTGAGCCTGGGATTATCATATGCACTCCAAGTCTGGCATCCTTCGTTTATGAAGACTACATGATAGGTGATGATTGTATAGAAGACGTTTCTTCCCTAGTCACCGCTTATATTAAAATGGAAAAAATAAAAGGAGATGGAACAGAAGAATTGGCGTTTTTGATGGTATTACATAATGTGAAAGAACTCACTTTATCGCCGGATTTCCTTGAGGTAAGGGTGCTTCCTTTGTTTTTTCACTTTTTAGTGCTACATAATCTATTTTCTCTAAGATTCCTCTGATTACCAATTCAATGTTGATTGTTTTCGTCATTCTCAAGTTTAAATACATACATCCACATATTATTGAAAAGATAATACTTCAACTGTTTTATTACACACTTATTCTAAAGGGACATGACCCAACTTTATAATAAACATCTTAGGTTGTTGTTAGCTCAGGTGCAGACCTAGATGTTTTTCTACCAATCCCTTAGGAAAATAATGTTTGTCTAGATGTTTTCAAAATAACCAACAATTAAATTACCTGTAGAGAACAAATGAAATCTATGTTGTTTGAGGCACAAGGCGAGGCGCCAAGCCAATGACATCACGCCTCAATCACCTATGGGTGACCAAGGCGCCTTGGGCGCATCACAGTCAAGGTGCTAACTAAGCGACTCGTGCGCCTTTGGCGCTTTGCTACTATTAGCACACCGACTATTCTTGGTGGAATTCTTGATAATAAAACAGTAGTCGGCACAAGAATATTAGGAAAGTTATTAAGAAGACTTGACTGGTCACTGACAAAGGGTATTTAGATTCGTTATGAAACTGGCCATCCAGGTCCGCAGTTGAGGATTAAGATCTGACAGAGATAACTGGTGGCGGGTTAAGGGATAAAACTTGCGAGCCATGATTAAAGCTGTGCATATTTAGAACTAGATGTATCACCAAATCTGTACAGAAATTAGGTGCTTCTAATTGTTTTATAACTTCAACTGATATATTGTCGATGTTGCCTAGGTTCAATATTATCTGAATCGTTCTTTTATTGTATGACAAGGTTCTCTCAGGAGCTATCGACTTAAAATGCCAACTTCCTCAATTTCGTAACCTACAATGGTTAGAACTGGAAATGTGTTTTAACGAATGCTTCTTGCGTGGATTAACTTGCTTACTGTCGATGTCACCATGTGTAGAATCGCTTTGGATTACATCGAAGGAGGTAACAACCAGACTCTTTGTTGTTGTTTTTTATGTTCCAAAACCCCATCAAGGGTTATATTGTTTTGAAATACTTCAAGATTCATCCCAATAAATTTGGTATGGGATCTAGCGCCAGTTCACTTATATATACCATTTTTTTTTGTAAATGCCTGGATGCAGCCATATTCTGAGGACGCTGGTAAAGCAGTTCTATCTGGGTCATGCATATTGTCTCACCTTAAATTTATCGAGATCAGGGAAGTCCAAGAGTGTGAGAATGAACTGATTTTCTTGGAATTTGTACTGAAGAATGCCATAGTTCTGGAGGAAATGGAATTGCATTTCCGAAGTGTTGGAAGATCAATCTATTATAACAATAGGACCATTAATCATAAATTGAAAGTAAATAGGTTCGGTGAGAAGATAAAAGCACTTCCAGGAGTTTCTTCTAGTTCGATAAAGCTCTTTCAAGGGTGAGCAGGGTGAAGAATTTACAACCTACAGCTGATTCTCTTCGGCAAGTTCTGCCTGCGGCTATTTCGTGGGTCATCTGGAACATAAGAAATGACGTTACCTTTAACAACTGGACAGCAGATTTTAAGAAAGCGGCAGATATATATTATGATCAAGTCTCAAGCCTTTTTCTGGTGTCGGAATATGGACTCCATGGAAGGCATCTATCTAGACTATATTATGGCAAACTAGAGTAATCTTTTTGTAACTTAAGCTCTTTCTCCAGGTGGGGTTTTAGTGCCGTTTTAGTTTTGTTTGCTTCATGTCTTCTTGGGTTGTGGTTGGTCGAATATGTTCGCTCTCCCTTCTTTGGGTTTGTTTCCCTGTTTTGCTTCCTTCAATGAAATCTTATAAGTAAATCTTATAACTTGCATCTTCTAAAACTTCAAATATCATAATTTTCAGTTTTGCATGTGTAGCCGACTTCTGCTTAAATAGCACCAAAATGTTTTTTTGAATTAGGGCTAAATCAACGCTGAAGCAGCTACGCGTTCTTCAAATTCCTATCAACTAACTTTATACTTGGGATAATAACTAGGCATTAATTTTGCCAAAAGCTCACTGCGTCTTGAAGCTGTTTCCTCTATCAAATCGCAGAAGCATGACTTAAAAAATGAGTCCCAAATATCTCTACTGGGGTTGTTCCCATCCAATGCTTGGGTGCGCTTTGTCTTTTCTGGACTATGGTACACCCCCATGCAGTCTTGATAGCCCCCCCTTAGCAATCACGAAGCTATATAGACTCGTGAGAACCTAAGCCCTAAATCCCTATTTCCTTCTCAGTCTTTGCGATTCAATTTACTCTCAGTCTCTAATCAAAGGTTTTCGAATCATGTGGAGTTTCGATAATCTCCCAGAAGAAATTATGTTAGAAATCTTAAGTCGCCTGCCAACGGAATCTGCTCTAGACTGCAAACTGGTGTGCAAACCGTGGAGAGATCTTGTTCGTCATCCATCCTTCTCTCGGATGCACTTGAATCATCTTAATAATCCTGGCAAGTTAAGTATTATTATCATAAGTCCTTATCAACGGCAGAAAGAATCATATTACATCGAGTACGATGAAATTTGTGATGAGATATTGCTAAGTAGAAAAATAAGGATGAATTTACTTCCTGCATTTAAGGATTGTTTTTTTTGTAGGTTCATGTAATGGTCTCATTTGCTTAAGCGCTTTATTTTACAACAATGCTGATGATTGTCGTTTTGGACCTGCTTATATTAGTAATCCAATCACTCGAGAATATATTATTCTCCCAGATCTTCAAGGAGAGTTCCTGTTGAACGGATTTGGGTACATTGCTTCGACCAATGAGTACAAGGTTGTTCGAATCTGTGTCAACCAGGATCATCCGAATTGTGGAATTGCTCAAGTATACACTCTTGGCGGTGGCAATGGATGGAGAAATGTGGGAGAGATAGGCAAGAATTGGAAAAATATGAAACATATTAGAGTATGTGATGGTGCGTTTGCAAATGGAGCTCTTCATTGGGTGAACCACGGTGATGGAATGATTCTTTCTTTCCGTTTGATTGATGAGAAGTTTAGTGAATTTCCATCACCACCTTGTTTGACACGAGATGGTGCTCCAACTTTTGCAACTACTTTAGGGGTTCTAGGTGATGTCCTTAGTGCTACTTATAATCACGATGCAAACCTTAGTGAAATATGGTTGTTGAAGAAGAACAGAGATAATTCTTGCTTGAGCTGGAGTAAACAGTTTAGTTCGGACAAATATGTACGGCTGTCTTTTGAGTTCATGAAGAGTAGTAAGATTTTGTGCTATGGGGGTGGCAAAATGTATAGTTACGATCCAAAAGCTTCATCTGCCATAATGGATGTGAGTTTTGGCATTTGTATTTCTGAAGCAATTCCTCACAAGAATACTCTGGTCTCATTAAAAGCACTTGGAGAAAAATATACGAAAACAATGGAGTTTTGTGAAAGAGCAAGATCAAGCAAGGTGATAGAAAGCATTGCTTAGCCTTAGATGCATCAGTACAAAGTAAGTTATCTCTAGCTAAGTATATACTGATCTCTTCGTTGTGATTTTAGTCATTTTTAGAGTAGATAACAGTCTGCAGATTTAGAATCTCATTCGCTTGACAATGTGTAATTATGTTATAATCTTTATGAATTACTCTAGCTTGTATCCTGTTGATAAGCTATGCTCCTATGTTAATTGCACAATTAGCTATTTACTCAAAGTAAATCATGATGGAAAATATGATGCTCACACTATTGATTAAGCTTCTTTCATATATAAAATCAAAGTCTGAGAAGCATATGCAGGAACAAACTGTAAAATGGCGAGCTTTCCTGGCGGTATTAATTAAGCAACTTCTCAGCTTCATCTTATAAGCCTGTCACTTCAAGATTTAGTATAATTGCTGAATTGGTTCAATAAAAGAAAAACTTCATATGGATAGTGATTCCTTTCATGCAGAACCTTGTCATGGTATGCAAAGAAAAACTTTCACTTTCAATAGCGTTGACAGTCGTGATGAGAGTGGATAGCAAACCTAAACTTAAGAAATTATTGTGTATACAACCTTGGTTTGGTCATAAACTACAGAAAATTTGATGATTAGTTCAAATTAGGTCCTACTTACATACATACATGGCATTGCTCATTTTAACTTGCCATGTACTAATGTACGGAATTAGTCAAGGGTAATATCAAGCTCATTTTGCTTATTCATTCATAAAGCTACTGTGGAAGGTTGGGAACTATGCATTTCTGCTCTAATGTTTTTTCTTTATATCACGGAGACGGAAACTTGAAATTGTTCTGGATTTTTTGAAACTTGATATTTGGTATAAATTGCTGCCTTTATATTTTGAGAACAATAAGTACGTCAATATGTTGTCTGACGAGAAACAAAGATTGTTTCATTGCAGTTGTATGTACAGAGCAAAAATTACTTGAATATATAGTATAAAATGGAGTCAGATTGTCAGGTTTTGCTGCCGTTATTTGAAATGAGTTCGGATACCATATAGGAGATTCACCAACTTATAGCTGCAATCCTATTTTGCTAAGAGACTAAGAGTGCCTGTACTGACAAACACTTGCTTTTCTGTGTAATTTGCTAATTTGATCTGATAATGAAATAATATAGATAAACGGTCGCTGGAGAGGCAATAAAAAGCTGTATAAGACTAGACCAAATGTCCTAGACAACATGTTCAATTTTGCTGGCTGGCCTGAACGACTTAGCTAGCCAGAATTAGCAGGTAAGTATGAGGCCAAACCAAAAGTCACTTTCCTGGAAAGTGATTAACGTCGCATACGTAGCATGGTAAATACTAATTATTGAACCCAGTGGATAAACCAATACACCATTTTAAAGAACTCGTTAGCAAGATCATATTCAAAAAATACTTGATTATTATTCATAGAACATGTACTTTGTTGCGTACATCCTCCTTATATAATAAAAAAGCTTCTAAGAAACAACTAAGGAAAACTTTTGACATCTAACACTTGCCAAAACGTATAACATTTTGCGACTAAAGAAATGTGTACCACAACAGTTCGTTAACTATGACCCTATTATCAGCAGCATCAAAATCAACAACAACGTCAACATTTTTGATATCTCCTTTAACAATCTCATTCTTAATTCTTTCTACAAAATCACTTAAAACTTTTGAATCTATCAGTGACTTGGTTTTACCCTCAAAGAAGTCTCTTGGATTGTAACAATCAGTCAGTGCATCTGAAAACCTCTTTGTAAGATACAAGCACTTTTCATCCAAGATGTCATCATCAACTTCGTACTGGAGCGTAAAGTAGGCTACAATGTCCTTCACAGCTTTCATATCCTCAACCTTATAGTATCCGCGTAAAGATACCATGCTTCTTATATCAGCTTCGGATATGTCCCGTCGACGGGATTTCTTATTAACAAGAGAATTAGCGTCTTCAATCAACTCAAAGGCATCATCAAGATTACGTTTATAGCAATACTTGCGTGATAAATATACAGAAGCTAGTAAAGCTTCCTCTTCGATGTGTATCTTGCCAGAAACAAAATTTCTCAAAATTAATAGAGACTCAGCTATTGATGGTTCAGGTACTTCGACAGCCAGAAATTTGTTCTTCTCATATTCATCTTCTGTTGATACATTACTGATACATTGAAGTTCACCACTCTCAATTAAATCTCCTACCCCAGCTTTACCCATCGCCGCAATAAAACTTTGAATGTCATCTGGGAAGAGTATTATTCCATCCCTTTGTGCTTTTATTTCCTGAAAGAGCTCCTTCCGAATTTCTTCAGAGGCATCAACAAGACGGTCCATATGCAGCATTATTACCTGTTTTCCAGAAATTGCTTCAGGCACTTCACCACATGCAATTCGATGAGCAAGTTTTCTTACGATTTCTGTATTCACAATTCTGGAATCCCCAATCAGGCAAGGATTCTTACTTGTAGGTGTGCATAAAGTGTTGATCACTTGTTCTGCTACCTCCTTTGTGTACTGTTCAATGACAGGGCCAGCTTGAATTCCAGTTTTGGCAAGTTTTGTGAGATTAGTGCCATACTTCACAAGCATAACCATCTTTGGTCCATTTATCTGTCGAAGAAGTTGATTACGGATATTAGTAGGATCAACACCTAAATGTTTGAGAATGTCTAGCACTATCGTACCTTTACTCTTATCCTCAGGAATTAACCCTAGTAAGATATGCTCAGTGTCGATATAATAATGACCAAGCTCACGAGCATTGTCTATTGAAAGTTTGAAAACACGGTTAGCATCGAAACGACTTCCTCGTCTGGTGAAAGTTTCCACTACTTTACGGGCATCCTCGACATTGTCGATCCTCATGGATTCAGTAAGGATCTCTGCAGCAATACTTTGACCAATACGAATGATAGCTAACAGTACATGCTCCGCACCAAGGAGTTCATAACCCGGTCTCCTGGCTTCATATTTTGCAACATCAACTACTTTGATAGCCTCTTTTGTGAACTTCTCAAAGGTATAGAAATCGTCATCTGCCGCAGCAGCATCAGATAATGAAACATTCCTGTACTGCCTATGTTGTCGTGGTAATCTGACAACAGAACATGGTAGTGCTGGTTCTAATCCATACCTTGTTTTGAACCCAGAGCACAACCCAACAACACTTGTACCGCTACAATGCATTTTCACCGTAGAAGTGGTAGTTCTATAACTTTTGTTAAAAAAAGTGTGATGGACGCGCAAGTTGTTTGATGAGTGTTGAACAACTGACAAAGCCATCTTGATCAACTCTTCTTTTCTCTTAGTATCTTCTTCTCTGGTTAGTTAGTATGAAATCAGATGTTAAAACCCTAGACAAAAATGCTATGAAAGGAGCCAATGTCAGAACCTTAAACCGTATCTATATATTAATAAGCAAATCAATTATTTTGAAGATTCTTAACGTTATTATCATAATTTGTATTATTAATATTTTGTATCCCTAAATATACACTAATTTCCTTTCTGTTTCAGTGTTTCTTAAAACCCTCCTAGAATTTGCCTTACCTAAACATATATTGAAATATCAGTATTTTAGGAAGCTCTTTTATTATTTCTGGATCAAATGATACACGAGGATTTTTATATATGTCATTTTGGCAAAAACTATTCAGCACTGTTTTGTTACATCCCGAAACAGTAACGTAGCCGTGTGTGCTGCTAAGTTGTGCCTATAGTAAAGTCATCGAAGTGTAAACAGGCGTACTTTGGATTTACTCCCAGCAGCTAGAACATTTGGGATTTATTATTCCCAGCAGCTATACTTTGGAGGATTTGGAAAGAACGAAATCGACGAATTTTTCAAGCCCTTAATCGATCTACATCTCAGGTTATCATTGAGGTTAAGGCTAGCACCATAGCATGGAGCTCTACCTTTCGAAGAGATTTCAATTTTACTCTAGACAGGTGTATTTTCTCATGGGACAACATTTTTTATTAACTTGCTTCTCTATATATAACTTAAGACACATTATATGTTTCTATGCAACTCTAAAGTAGTGTGCTTCTTTTTTGATACTTATGTACATTTGCAATGCTCTCTCTTCTTAATAAAATCTTTTCTTTTTTTTTTTTTTGGAAAGGAGAGGGGGTTAAGGACACCCCAACCAACAAGAAAGGAAAAAAAAACAAAAAAGAAAAACAGGGACAAAAAAGAAAACCCAAAACAGGGCACAAAACAAAAGCAAATTAGCTTTTAAGAATGATTCTTCAAAGATCTTCGTCAAAATTGTTGTGGTTTATTATCACGAATTCTCCATCAGGGTGGATGCTGGCAATGTTGTCAGCAGCTTTATTCGCTTCTCTGTAGGTGTGATGGACAGATCACACTTGAAACTTGTCGCGCAATCGCTTGATCGACTTCCAGGTATGGTAACAGTACCAAGGAGAAGAGGAAGAGGGATTAGTCAAGTAAGAGTAAATCGTCATGGAATCAGTTCTAAGAGAGACCTTGGGGTGTTCATCAAGAACAGCCAGTTTCAACCCTGCCTCTACACCCTGCATCTCATGGGTTGTAATGTTATGAGGAGAAGAACTACCAGCAACATCATTCAAGGGAATCTCTTCTGGGCCTCTAAGGATCGCTCCAAAGCTGGCATTGTCTTTAGTGTAAGCACCATCATTGTTGATGGCGACCTCATCTGCTGCAGGCTTGAGCCAAGTGACAGGAATAGTGGCAGCAGTGGTGTATCTAAAAACACAGTTCCAATTAGAAGCTAGGACTCAACTCAAAGTGTTGTCAGACATACTCACCTCCTTGGTAAACAAGTTCAGCTTGACCTCCTCAATGATATTATTGCATATAAGATTAGAAAGAATGTGCTTGTTGGCAACAATCCTTTGGTTTCTCTCCCCCCAGATGTGAATATATAAGCATTGAAGACAAGCTTCCTTATAGTGCCAATGGATTTCTCACCTTTGAAATGATTGATGCACCAATCCAGCTGCTCGTCCCAATCAGTGTGTCTGGTGTGTCTAGGACCAACCATTCTCAACAGTCTAAGCCAAATGATCTGGGAGTAGTTGCATTTGAAGAGCAGGTGGAAATCATCCTCTAACATGGAGTTGCATAGCACACAAACAGGATCAACATGCAAAAGAATGAAGCAATGACTAGGAATACATTGAGGAAACCATACAAAGGGATTCCACTTCTTGACACGCAGATGGTTCCTCAAGGCATTATAAGTGTCTCTCAGAGAATACTCCCCAGTCTTGCCAGCAGTCCAAACAATTTTATCTTGAATGAGAGGGTCTGACCTGGTAGCAAGAATGTCTCTAGCAGCATCACCAAGAGCATTAGAAAAGTTAGGAGAGATGGACCAGGCTCCATCCACCAGGGAGCTGCTGACCAAAGCATCCACATGATGATCAATGTCATAAGTCATTTGAGCAGGAAACTTGCTAAGAAGATCTCCCTGAGGTAACCATTTATCCTTCCAAAGCTTGGTGGACTAACAATTCCCAATAATCACTAACAACAACTCTCTCAACAACAATTGTAACAGGGCACATAGGGGTGGTCTGAAAAGCAGTCTGAATAGAATTCATTTGAGGCTTGCACTACGGGAAAAACCATCATCGATAACTCTATAAAACAGTTGTCTTTCATATACTACAACTCAAACCCGGGAGTCGTCTAGGCATGGGGTTGTGGTATGTCTGAACTTTGATGCAACTCATGGCTATGAGTTGTGAAGCAGTTGTGGTTCAGTCGTCAACTACACCTGGAGACAGTTGTGATTCTATCTCGAAACTA
>JAJJMA010020460.1:0-19887 GCA_023529015.1 Papaver nudicaule | reverse complement strand
GATTATTATACCATGCAATATGGCTTATTATAATTATTGTGACCTATTTTTAGGTCTTATATTGGCAATGCTTATGCATTCTTGATGATGGCTACGCCGTGATAGCATCATTCGTCTGTTTTTCCTGATTATGGACTTGCTTCCATAAATCAGTGCTATAATTCTTAATCATGGCTCATGGCTATGACTTATATTATTTTAGGCATTCATATGTCTTCATTATCCAGGGAATTTGTGCATTACATGCCACAAACTAATCTCCCTTATTTTATGGCAAACCGAAAGTCGTATTTACCTGACTATCGCCACAGAGAGTTGCTGAAATCCTCTCGGTCTAAATGGCGATTGCATAGCTCAATCCTTAGACTTATCTTATCTTATCTAATGGCGGTTGCTAGCTCAACCCTTAGATTCATTTTATCTTATCTAACGGCGGTTGCTAGCTCAACCCTTAGATTTATTCCATTAGGTTTAAATGGCGATTGCCCGGCTCAATCCTTAAACCTAATCTTAAAGAGATATTCAAAGCTTATCGCTTAAATCTCTATCTTATCGCAAAGTCCTAAGCTTATCAGTAATTGATACGACTTGCACTTAGTCAGCTTTGACTTAACAAATAAACAAATATTTAACAAAATCTTACGAGAATCAAGATTTAGTTACATGGGGGGATATTCTTTTAGGGTTTTGGTTTGACGGTCTACGGCACGTGTGATTGCAACGGCTCAATCACTTAACGAGAAAGATAACTAGGTCGTGTGAACGTTGCTGAGAAGGTGGGATAAGGTAGTGGGTTGTTAGTCTTCCCTAATATTAGGCGTAAGACTCTTAACAACTGACCCCACTCTTTCCTCACTCCCACTCTTCCACTTCTTCCACTTCTTACGAGATCAGTTGAGAATATATTGCTATAAATAGGTCACTCGACCAGTTGGAAATCATCTCGATCCCAATCTCATCAAAAAAAAGATAAGTTTAACAAGTTCAGTGCAAGTATAATCAAGTCTATCTTATCGATAATTGATTAACTCTTCTCATTCAGCATTTATTATCTAGTGAGAACTGAATATTCATCTTTATCTTGCAATATTCTCTGATCTCATCTTTCTCTGCTTCCCTCCCTAAACCAACCCTAAAATCCTCTTCTTGTAACTGAAGCAATACTCGAACGGCCATTTCTTGGTTTAGGCGAGTCTTGTTCGATCTTGACCTCTCGAATTCATCACAATCTTTTATTACATCATCATACTTCATACTTTACCCATCAGATTCTCTTATTTGTTTTATACCTAAAACAACTAGGCATTTACATGCAGTGAAATATGGACCATTGGATGCAACTGAGATAAACGAGAGAAACAATGTTGCTCAAAATTGTTATTATCGAGTGAAATTGTTATTGTCGGTCGATAGTAAATATTTCGGGACCGACAAATTGGTAAATCTACTAATTTGCCTGATGAGTCTACCAGGTAAATAGTGAGGTAAAACAAGTAGAATTCACCATTAGCCTGGTGCACAGGAAGAGGTCCGATTGAAAAATAAGTTATCATCGGAAACAAAGAACCATTATACTATATTTGATGTCGTTTGTAAGGGTTATAAACGTGTTTTCACGTGATTGGACCTTTCCAAATAAAATAGGATAATGCCATCGTTTCAGTAGACACATGGCAGCGTTATATTGGTAGTTTACAATTTACACGGATCGATGCAAATTCTAGAAAACAATCGGCGCCAAAGTTGAAAACTGAAAATTTCAGAGGAATAAAAAATCTTTTCAAATTCCCGCTACATCTAAACCCATCATCTAAGCCATTCATTTTTATTTTCAGCTATCAACGGCTTACAATATCGATCCGTATCAAATATAAACAACCAATCAAATCACTTGCCCTAATTCTATAAATAAGGTTCTTCTTTTTCAATCTTCCTCACCAATCTCAACTCATTCTCACCGACTCTCTCATTAATTTCTAGGGTTTTCATTTCAGTCAAGCTTCCTAAGTTCATCAGCAATGGCTCCCAAAGCAGAGAAGAAGCCAGCAGAGAAAAAGCCAGCAGAGAAGAAACCAGCAGAAGAGAAAGCAGAAAAGGCACCAGCAGAGAAGAAACCCAGAGCCGAGAAGAAGTTACCAAGCAAAGATGCTTCTTCAGCCGATAAGAAGAAGAAGAGATCAAAGAAGAGTGTTGAGACTTACAAGATCTACATTTTCAAAGTTTTGAAACAAGTTCATCCTGATATTGGTATTTCTAGCAAAGCTATGGGAATCATGAACAGTTTTATTAATGATATCTTTGAGAAACTTGCTGCTGAGGCCTCTCGATTAGCAAGGTACAACAAGAAACCAACCATTACTTCTCGTGAGATTCAAACTGCTGTTCGTCTTGTTCTTCCTGGTGAACTCGCTAAGCATGCTGTCTCTGAAGGAACTAAAGCTGTCACCAAGTTTACCAGTACCTAGATCTCAAGAAATTAGGGTTTCTTGGGTTATTTTGGAAAAAATCTTTGTCTTGGAAAGTTAATTAGGGTTTTAATGGTTGAATCAATGTAAAGAAAGACTAGATCTACTTTCTGTTTTCTACTTTTGTGTAATTTCTACCTAATCTGGAATGAATGAATCTTTACATTTTCACTTCTTATTCTTTGCCTCAATTTTTGTGCAATTTACCTATTCAATTAATCCCCTGCGTATTTTAGTAATATTGTTTGGGAATAAATCTGTGTGCGCTGCGGTTAACTCTGTGATTATCATAGTGGTCCCACAGGTTTTATACTTGATGCTAGGATGCGCCTTCCAAGCATACTGAACAATAAACTACTTATCCTTAATTTATCTGAGAGGAATAATACCAGTCACTGATATTTTTTCTTGAAACCATTTCTAGGGTTTGTTCTTAGATGGCTCTGACTTTGCATTTTAACTCAGTATCAAGTTCTTTTAGATCTCGCTCTTCAAAAAATGCTATCATAAATTTGAATAACGCAAATAATTTGTTTCGGATTTCTTCTGATTCAGCAACCCCCAAAGCTAGGTTTGTTGTGAAAAGATCAGAAACCTTAGCCGTGAAGCAACTTGAGCGTCCATTGAGTAAGTTTTTTAGGTAAAGAATTGAAAATAAATTAGGTGTTGTACAGTTTTTGGTTTTTAATTTTTGCATTTTTGGTGTGTTGAGCAGTGGAGTATATGAGTTTGCCTGCAAGTCAATACTCTGTGCTGGATGCTGAGAGGATTGAACGTGTCGATGAGAATACATTTAGGTGTTATGTTTATCGGTTCAAGTTTTTTGCATTCGAAGTTTGCCCTGTTTTGCTTGTTAGAGTTGAGGAACAACTTAATGGGTGCTGCATCAGACTCCTGTCTTGCAAGGTATCATGATACTCCATTTGTCTCTCCAGCTATCTTAAATTGAAGAATTTAGATTGATTATTTGCTGCGTAGATTTATAGTATTGATTTGTAATGTGCTTTGGGGTGTGGACTTGTAGCTGGAAGGTTCACCGATTGTTGTTGCCCAAAATGAGAAGTTTTCTGGTATGGGTTTTTTATATCTTTGAAAATTTGCAATTTATAAAAATTTGAAAACATTTGTAAAATTCAAGTCCAACTCTAAATTCACAATGCCAATGCCTTTTCAGGAGTGGTTTGACACTGATTTGGTATGGGAAATGCAGCTTCAATGGTGAACCAAATATCGTGCGGGAATGGTCAGGGGGATTCATCTTCGCAGCAGCTCAGTTCAGATGCGGAGATAGAGGTACTTTTTAAATCTGTCTTACCAGTATCTTTTTGAGCTTTGAAATGTCATGTCTTTTAAGTTTTATTGGGTAATGAAGTTTCCATATTGGACATTGTTGTATATGGGATCCAGGTAACCATAGATATCCCTTTTGCTTTTCGAGCAATTCCGGTGGAAGCAATTGAATCATCTGGAGCACAAGTCCTGGACCAAATATTACGACTGATGCTTCCACGATTTATGGCTCAGGTATATATTCAATTGAACTAAAGGAGTTGCTTAAAATTCTGTTTCCATTTCCTACGAACGTCATAAATAGAGTTTAGAAGATGAAGAAAAACCTGAAGAAGGTAATTGCATAGTAGTTCTCTCTATCAATTCTTGCTAAATGGCATAGGCAGAACAGTGTTCAGCTAACAGAGTTTTTAGGTCAGTCACTGTTTTACCAGTCTTTCTTCATCAAGTGCCATTTTTGTTACCATATAGTTAAACAAATCAGAAGTTTCAGTGGCATTATATGGTGGTGGCAGTGTCAGGTAGAAATATGGTGATTGGGATTCTGTCGCTGCAATCCCGTTTGTGATTAGATTTGTGTTTGGTCTTGTAGTTTAGAAAGATGTGATGTTTCAATTCGCTGTCCTCGAGAAGAGTGCACATGATATCATATCTCTACTGTTGCTGAGTCCCAGCGAATACTGTTTTAACTAACTTAAATTGTAAACCATAGTACGAAGGCAGTGTGTCACATGTAGTGATGATCACTATTGGCACCCGACAGAAAGATAAATATCTGGGGTGAGAAGAGTGCTTCTGAATCTTTTGATTAGCTATGTTACTAGTTCAAATCAAAATGCTACAGTTTGCCAGATTTATATGTTTCTGCACAGTATGCATTATTTTCTAGTAAATCCCTGCGAAGCGACACCTTGTCGACGTGGTTTAGATTTCCGTCTTCAGTTTTTCCTAATATGGGTATATCATATGCACATTGCATTGTTGAGTTTGTGATCGAGTCATGGAACAACAAGCACGGACCCTCTTATCGCATATGCACAGCCAGATGACATTAGTCACAGATGCCACCTTTCCGTGAGGGAAGTTCCTACAGAAATGGTACAGGGTACCACGGTCTGTCAAAATTTTGGTTAGATGTAGCAGTTTTTATGTACTGAAGAGACGATGTCAATGTGATTTCCCTCTGAAAGCAGTCTTTTCCCTTTCTTTTTGGTAATATTTCCCCAGCTAGCGAAGGATTATCAGGCGTGGGCTTCTGGCGACACTTCCAGGCAGCCACTTGGAAGTGGCAAGATTTGATGATTGTGTTCGCCAGTTGGATTTAAATTACGATTCACGGCTTGAAATGATTGTATTTATTTATTGTTGGTGAATCTTGAGGATCTGTTTTTCTCTTTTCATTGTTGTACTTTTTTGAGTGCATTTTAAAAGCTCTTGCAACAAATGTTCTCGTATATAGGCAGGGCAGGTGTTCAATAAAGTTGCATCTTTTCTTCAAAGCCATATGTATACATAAGTGGGGTGCTTATTGTTTGAAAGGCTCCCCACGGATTGGGATTGATTAGGGTCCATAAAAATGAAGATTTTGGTCTCCACAGTGGAATTATGTTTCAAGGATACCCTCGGAATACTTGAAAAGCAGAAATTTCTGAAAATTGAGTTGGAACGTTAGCTTCATAAAGACTATCCATCACATTGTCGCGCAACTTACTCTTCTTCTAGACACTGGAAGGCTGGTGTGGCATGTGGGGTTTCATAGAATATGCCACTTTTTATTTTTTGAAAGAGAGGTTCTTTTTAAAGGCTGATTTGGGGGCAGGAGAAAATGATAGGGGGACAAGATAATAAAACAAAATAGAGTTATTTCTAAGCTTTTTCAAAAACCCCTTATCCGACATATTTTCTTAAATACCAAAATATCTCTATTTAATTAGAACTAATGAATCAGATTAGTTTAACTAAACTTAGATTAGTTGTTAAACTATTCAAAGTGCCGCCATCACCACTACTACCGGCACCAGCGCCACCGCCACCGCCACCACCACCACCACCACCACCATTAATTTTCGTCTGGATTTTTGGCAACAAATCCAGCCGAAACTAAATTAGATTTTGTGATTCCATAGCCTATTTTCGGCTCAATTTTAACCCAGAATCCAGCCGAAAATAGAAGAAGACGATGGAGAAGACGATGTACAGTAAATTTTCGGCTAGCTTTTTCAAAATTAAGCCTATTTTCGGCTGGATTGGCTGCGACACATTTGGTAACTTATTTTTCGGCTGGTTTGTTGCATGAAATACAGACGATAATTGATTTTCGTCTAGATTTTTAGGGTTTCACCCAGCCGAAAATTAGATTTTGTGATTCCATAGCCTATTTTCGGCTCAATTTTAACCCAGAATCCAGCCGAAAATAGAAGAAGACGATGTACAGTAAATTTTCGGCTAGCTTTTTCAAAATTAAGCCTATTTTCGGCTGGATTGGCTGCGACACATTTGGTAACTTATTTTTCAACACAGACGATAATTGATTTTCGTCTAGATTTTTAGGGTTTTATCCAGCCGAAAATCACTCTGAACTATCATTTTTAACCATTCAAAAGAGGAATCAAAGCATAAAAACTTAATCATACACAAAATTAAACAACGGGAGGAGACGATGAGACGATGGAGGAGACAATGAGACGATGAAGAAGACGATGAAGAAGAAGATAAAGGTTTTTGTTAATCCTTAATTTAAAAGGGTAACTTAGACTTTTCATATCATTTTGACACCCCTTATAACACACTCTAGGATAGGGATAAAAATCCCGGTCCCCCTATCATTTTCTCCGGCCCCCAAATCAGCCTTTTTCTTTTTTGATAAAAAAAGTGAGCTGAAATATGCACTCATGATGAGCCTTCATTAGGTATCAGATTTGTTCAACTTTAAATGAGTAAAAAAGAAAAGATATATTGAATTATTGATGCAATTGTTTTGATCAAATTGAGGGTCAGTGTCACGTATTTCACAGTGCAGCGATGCATAATGCTAGCTGAAGTGAGTCACATTGAAAAATTGATGACTCCTTGCAACCGTGTGATATGTGTCATATGTCATATGCTCCCATCGACATACCTAGCACATGGCACTCATTACTTGAGCGGTTCGATTTCACCGCGTGTTTATCATCGACTTGAGGAATACGGTGAGTATCGTTACTAGTGATAGACACCACGATACATCAAGTAGTTGAAGAAATGATCTAGCCACGTGATAATATCAGAACGTACTGAAAACGCAGTTTCTATTTCCTGCTGAGCAACACCTAAATATACCCCTTTTGTTTAACCAAAAAAAAATTCAATAGTTGTCCTCGCTGTCAAATTATACCAACCTTTCTTCTCTTGTCTTCTCTTTCCCTTCTTCTTATTCTTCTTCTTTCTTCTTATTTTTGCTCGTATCATTCATTCTGAGATTCTTCATCGATGATGGCGTCTTCAAGTTCCGGAAACTCAATTCCGGCACCTGGTTAGAAAAAAACCTTAACTCAAACCCTAATTTTCATTTTTATTAACTATTGTTTTCTTAATTTTGTTAGTAATTGAATTTTCTTTATCTCTGTTTCAGAAGCGGTTCAAGTTCTTGTTACTTCTCTTGCTGATGAATCTACTATGGTTAGAAGTTCTTCTATGCTGACTCTCAAAGAAATCGCGTCTCTGTAATCATCTCTCGCTCTCTCTTTCTCTGCCGTTCTCTTTGGAAATTGTTATTTGTCAATTGTTTGGATCTCAATTGATCAATTTTTTTAACTGCAGGAATCCAATGTTGGTACTTGATTGTTGCTCCATTGTTTCTCGAGGAGGGAGACGAGTAATATTTTTTTACACTCCTCATTTTTGCATTTCTGAATTTTGAGTTTTGTTTTGTGAATTGAGAGTTTTTATTTGTCGGGAATGCTGTAGGGTTTTGGAAACATGGCTGGACTCTTTCAAGTGATGGCATTTGCAGTAAGTTCATTAGACAAGAAAGATGTGGATGCTCATTTTATGGCTAAACTAGCCAAAATTGCTACCACGGAGATAATATCTTCCAAGGTACAGATATATCTCTTAACTTGCTTCATGCACATTACTATTCCAGATTTACTTTCTCCAGAGATACTTTTGGTCCAAAATCGATTAACATTCTGCATTTTGGAATAGTTGTTCCAGTAAGCTCCATCACTTGCAAGGCAACATATAATTTCGTCACTAGTGATGTAAGCATGCCTACCTTAAGTGTATAACTGAAGATTCACTTTTGAATTTGTAGGAATTGCATGCTGATTGGCAAAGGGCTGCAGGGGGTCTACTAGTTTCAATAGGATCCCATTTGCCGGATCTGGTAAGCTTTTGAAGTGTATTGTGATTATCAGTAACTTGAACCTTTTATCATGTTTGCATTCCTCTCGATTCCTTATCTTGTTTTCAACACAGTCTTTCTGCTTTTATTCTTCTTTCCACCTTCTTGAGAATTGCGAGGGGAATAGCTAAGAATCTTTAATTCAAAAGCACAATTAGGTTAAGATTATATTAATATCCACGGAATGAGGGAGTATATTTCTCCAGTACATTTAGGTTGTGGATCTGAAATGCAAACATAACATATCTCTGATCTTTCTTACTCATACATCATCTTTAATAGCTTCTTATGGTAAGTAGTGTCACGCACCCATTTTATATTGTTTTCTTTTCTGCGAATCTTGATAATATTTTCCAAATGTAATTCTTTTAGATGATGGAGGAAATATTTCTGCACCTATCAGGTCCCAGTGCAGCTTTACCAGCCATGGTTCAAGTCTTAGCTGACTTTGCTTCCGCAGAAGGTTGGACCTCACTCTCTCTCACATGTTGTTTTCCACTTATTTTAGGAGGTCTTGGGAATGTTTCTTTAAACTGAAGTGCCTGCCATACTTGTTTTTTTGTGCTTGAAGCTCTGCAGTTTAGTCCACGCCTGAAAGATGTTCTTTCCAGGGTTTTGCCGATTCTTGGAAGTGTGAAGGATGCTCAGCGGCCAATATTTGCAAATGGTAGTATCTTACTCCCTCACTATTTGCTAGTCGTGTTATTTGCTCTGCTGTCAGCAGAATGCCATTTTCATTTCAGTATTTTCCAGATGTTGTACTTGCTGCCAAAAAATGAACGACTTATGCTTTCGTACAGCCAGATACTCTTTGCGACTCTGCATCAGTTAGCCATGTGTTAATATGCTTTCATTTTCTCTATTTTTCTTAAGTTTTCTCTTGTTCTATTTCCAGCATTCAAATTCTGGTGTCAGGCTGTACTGCATTATGGTGTAGACTTTCCATCTCATCTCCTTCTTGATAGTGATGTCATGTGAGTGTTCAATTATGTTTTGTTTTGCATTTTTCCATAATGCGACTGCTGTCCTTTCCTTTCAAATAACCCTGAATTTCCAATACAGGTCATTCTTGAATTCTGCGTTTGAGCTTCTATTGAGAGTTTGGGCAAGTTCTCGAGATCTGAAGGTTAGGCGTAACTAAAATTTTTGTTCCCTGATTCACTCTCATGTACTTGTATGCTTCGGAGATGGCACCTCTGTGCATAGTCTGCATTTAGGTTGATTCCTTTTTACTCAAACCTCATCGAGATGGTAATGAGAAGATAGTTTTATAGTCGTTTGGATCCTTGTTATCTGAATTTGTATAGGCTATAAGTGGTTGGCAATGCATAAATCAACAGAATCGTATAGCATCATATAGGGATGTCCCATGTGCATATACACTTTTTTACTGTACCGCCACTGGTTATTCAAAATTTCTATGTTTGCTCGTGCTGCTATCTTTAGTGTGAACAGGATACCTGTGCTGTTGCCGCATTGCCTGTTATTAATCTCTCTTTTTTGTTCATGTAATCAAATTCGATATATGTTGTGATGAAATGATACTGTCCTTGTCATATTTGATTGATTCCCCCTTCCTGATAGTGGTGAAATTGAGAACTATTTAGTTGTATAAGGATATAGTTCTCTTCTAGTATGCACAGGATACCTGTGCTGTTGCCGCATTGCCTGTTATTAATCGCTCTTTTTTGTTCACG
Organism: Papaver nudicaule; assembly: GCA_023529015.1. Taxonomy (NCBI): domain Eukaryota; kingdom Viridiplantae; phylum Streptophyta; class Magnoliopsida; order Ranunculales; family Papaveraceae; genus Papaver; species Papaver nudicaule. The sequence goes on along the minus strand of JAJJMA010020460.1, from coordinate 10,051 downwards.
TAGTCGAATTTGATATATGTTGTGATGAAATGATGCTGTCCCTATCATATTTGTTTGATTGCCTCTTCCTGATAGTTGTGAAATTGAGAACTATTTAGTTGTTAAAGGATATAGTTCTCTTCTATTTTTTATATAGAGTTAGCGTTGGTCCTTGGCTATCCGATTTATGCAACCAGGTAGTGTGATATGTTCTTGAAGCTGGTCTCTTTCATTCATATTCTTCTAACGGTCTCCAATAAGCCTCACTCGAGTATATAGTAATTGAGCATGTTAATTTTATGTGTAATGATATCACACCTTCTCATGAAATTGTGTTGGTATGTGATGATGTGTTTTTCTTATCTGCTAATGTAATAGGTGCGTGTCACTGCTGTGGAGGCTCTAGGGCAGATGGTTAGCCTTATTCCAAGAACTCAACTAAAGGCAGCTTTACCAAGACTTATCCCTACTGTATTGGAACTGTAAGATCACTGTTAAGTAGTGGACCCTGCTTCTGGAAATCCATAGATTAGTTCCAGATACTGATGTTGCGCTGGTCAATTATTGTATCAACTAAGATCAATCTTAATATCCGTATCTTGTTATCTTTATGCAGGTATAAGAAAGATCAAGATATTGCTTTGTTAGCAACTTGTACTCTACATAATCTTCTGAATGCTGCTCTATTGTCCGAAATTGGTCCTCCGTTGCTTGATTTTGAGGTAATGTCGCCTTCTTTGTTTCTTTCTCCATCTGCTGTGCACCATGACTCATAGTTTCTTTTCCTCCCACCTTTTCATAGTAAAAAGATTATTAACTTCGATAGACTGTTAATTTTGCTCCTTGGAGTTCTGCTACAATTAGATTTTTATGGTGTTTTATTTCTTGCTATAATAACAAATAGATTACTTTGTGTGGCGAGCTAAATCTGGTTTTGTGGTTCATGCTTGGTATCTTAACAGGAACTCACTATAATTTTGTCCACGCTTCTGCCAGTTGTATCCATTCATAACGACAACAATGAGCATTCAGATATCCCAGTTGAGCGGAAGGTATAAACGACGTTCTGTCTTTTCGTTTTTCTATGCAATTCCTTGTCTTAATATTTCATTTTGTTCTAAATTGTGGGTTCCAATCATTTGTCCTTTCATGGTTCAACATATTCCAATCATATCTACTTCTCGTTGTGGAAATAATTTTTTGTATTTCTAAACTTATCTTTCTTTTCCTGTCTTTTGAAGATAGTGTTTAATCTTTCTTCGTATTCCTAATCTTTTATCATAAATAGTTTCACTTCGATACTGTGAAATCCAAACAGCAGATTGTCATCTTTTTGTTGGTTTTGTTTCTTATGTTCTCTGTTAACTTCAGTTCATTCCCTTATGACAGACCTATAATGAAGTCCAGCATTGCTTCCTAGCAGTTGGTACTGTATACCCCGAGGAAATTTTCATGTTTCTTTTGAATGTAAGTTGGAGCCACTTCTCTGATTTTGAACTTAGTTGTTTAATGTTGTTATCTTGGTCCATTCACAGAAGTTTTCATCTTAAATTTTATTTTCCCTGGTACAGCCATGGTTTTCTTTTTAAGTGCTGAAAATATTATCGAGATTTGACTTCTAAGGAAGTCGAAAAGTTGTCTCCTCTCTCCATATGCTAATTCCCTTTGTTATTGGTATTAGAGATGCAGGTTAAAGGAAGAAGTTCTTACCTTTGGCGCCCTTTCTGTAATTAAACACCTTTTGCCCAGGTACCCTTTTCTTGTTTGTTTTCCTTGCAGCTTATTTCCAGTTGTCTTATTGGTCCTAACTCTTGTTTATTTCTTCCTTGGAGATTGTCAGAACCTTGGTTTTCTAAAAGGCCTTTACTTGTTGACTCCATAAGGCAGCTTCTAGATGAACAGAATTTAGGTGTTTGCAAGGCAGTTGCCGAGGTCAGCCATTTTTTTGTTTTTCCATGTAAAATTAGTAAAATCTATGGTTGCATATGTGATATATTCCTATTGGTTTTGTCACGTATTAGGCTTGCACTAGCTAAGTTATGTTTTGTGTTGATCTAATCTGTTAGTGTTTATCTTCCGTGGAATAATGTTTTGCTTTTAGTCATATAACCGGCGACAGAACAATAGTGACAAAGTGAGAGTTGTGTGTTGACATTGAAAGACGAAATCCGTTTATCATCTTAATTTGGTTATTTTTCTTTTATTATCATATCGTATGATAAGATATGCTGTGGTAATCATTAATATTCACAAGTGCAATAGTTTCCTGTGTCAGTTGATTGTGGTTATGGCTTCCCACTGTTACTTGGTTGGTCCTGCTGGAGAAGTATTTGTCGAGTATCTAGTACGCCACTGTTCTATATCTGACGAGGAAATAAAAGATGAAAATGCAAGGGAATCTCTTCGGGCAAGTCATACTTTGTGGTCTTCGTTATTTTTTTTTTTTTTTTTTTTTCTGAATGTCTCGCGTTTACTTTTTACAGTTCTTTGAAATCTGTTGATATATACTTATCTATACTGGTCCTTGTTCTCCTCAGGTAAGGTTTGGAAGCATTTGTCCAAGTCCAAAGGAGCTAAGAGCAGTTTGTGAAAAGGGTCTTCTCTTAATAACTATTACTATTCCTGAAATGGAGGTATACTTTATTTTGATGCATATCATAGCTTTTCATTCTCAAATAAGATGACATTTCCAAACAGCAATCTTATCTGCATCCTAATTTTCTGAATACTTGCCCAAAATCTGTAGCATGTACTTTGGCCTTTTCTCTTAAAGATGATTGTTCCACAGAAGTATACTGGTGCAGCTGCAACGGTAAGCTGCTTCTTTTCTTCTCTTCTTTTTATTTGGGAGTGGAAATCACTGGATGAACTTAATGGTGGTTGTGAGGAAGCTTTAGTTGTATCATGTATGTGTATTTGATCTGGTGAATCAGAGGAGTAGGTCCCTTCTGTTATAGTTACTTCGATGAGCAAGTTTCTAACATTGTGCTATTTTGCAGGTTTGTAGATGCATCGCAGAATTATTTCGGCATAGATCGTCTTATACCACTTCTGTGATTACCGATTGTGGATCTCGTGCTGACATTCCCAAGCCTGTGGTTGGAGCCATTTCTCTGTTCATTATTCAATCCTCTTTACTATTATCTTAAATAATTCCTTACTCGCTTTGAACATCAACTCAGGAGCTTTTCGCAAGGCTGATGGTGCTTTTACACGATCCTCTGGCTAGGGAGCAACTAGCGACTCAAACTTTGACGGTTACTACCTTCTTATTCCTTGTTATATTTCTCTCTTTGGCATCATCCTGACACGTTAGCGTGATCCACGCGGCTTTATTAGAGATGCATCATGGTCCAAATGAAGTCTATGCTATAGTATATTCTTGCATTTGACTGAAGAATATTTCCAGCAACTTTACTAGGGTTTCTGTTAATGACTTTTCTGTTCATACTAAAAGCTGAATTAATATTACGAAAGCAAAACATGTATCCATGTATCGTCTTACATCATAAATAAGGACTGTATGGTGAGTAAGTTACAAATAGACAATAGTTGAGTAAAGTTTGTTGCCTTGCCTGGGTAATCGTCTCTTCCGTTGGGTGTTTCACTAGTTAGTGGCATCTTGTTCCATGTGGTTCAGTTACGGTTAAGTTATTTGCTTATTTCACGGTCATGAAATATTTGCTCACTTAACTTGTTTATGTTTGGTCTTTGCAGGTATTGTGTTACTTGGCGCCCCTCTTTCCCAAGAACATTTGCTTGTTTTGGCAAGACGAGGTTTGTAGCTTTAATCTATCTTATGTAGATGATCGTCTATAAAACTAATGGAAGATGATCATAATCTGATTCCCAGCTTTCTCTTGTTAAATTGTTGTGGGAGTTAAATGGCATTACATCTTTAGTCTTTTATATCGCGACTTTTGTCAATAATACCGTCTAGTAATGACATTTTTCTTAAAAAATTTAATTGTTCTGTTGCTGGTTTAGTGGAAATCTTATTTTATATACATCACACTACTGCAAGGCTCATCTGTAGGAAATCTTATTCAGTTTTTGTTTTGGTAAGCTCTAGATTCCGAAAATGAAGGCTTATGTCAGTGACACTGAAGATCTAAAGCAGGACCTTTCATATCAAGATGCTTGGGACGACATGATTGTAAATGTAAGGATTGTCGCTGTTTAATTATTCAATGCTTGAAAAGGCTTATACCTGTTTGAAATTTGTCTGCGGCGTACAATATCTGAAGTGGAAACTAATACGTCTCTTCCTCCTAAGAAAACTCTTCACGCCTGAGAAGGTTCATCTCCGGCATGCATCAGGGTTTCCTCTTATAACCAACCAATATACCTGATTGTAAAACTAACGGGTATTTAAATAGGTGATGAGAACTGGCCAAAACCTTTTTGTGGGACGATATGTTGCTTCCATTTGAAGTTATCATGGTTCCCTGAAATGGAACACATCTAACGGAAAATTTAATTCACTAATGAAAGATCAGGTCAAGCCACTCAACTTGAGCTTATCCAGAAACTGATAAGATATTTCGTAGCTCAGATTAATTGAATTGGCCGAAGTTGAACCCTTTGAGCTTGCAAATGGGATATTAGAGCTTGCTAAACAACACATTTTAATCGATACTAGGTTGGTGAATATTTGAGCTTGCAACTGGGATACATTTTCCCTGAAGTTATCCCTTTTTACATCGTTCCTATAAGCTAGTCCTTGGGAAACTTGGAAATGTATATCAGAACCATGTCCTGCGCATGTATTGAGTTCATTAACATCTAACTAAACCTTTATAGAATCTTTCATGCACACTCCTTGTTCTTTGGTCGACAGTTTCTCGCAGAATCTTTGGATGTGATTGAGGACGCTGAGTGGGTGATTTCCTTGGGAGATACTTTCGCTGAACAATATGAGCTCTATGAATCTGATGACGAGCACTCAGCTCTACTTCATAGGTATATACTCTATGCCTGTGCAATTAGGCTTTCAATTGCTCTCCTGGAAATGGATCTTTCCGTGTATCATCAAGCAGCTTTTTTATTCAAATATTGAACTTGGGATCTTCAAGTACCTGTCTGCGTTTAGTTTTACGTTTTCACCTTTTCTTGTAGATGTCTTGGAGTGCTGCTTAAGAAGGTTGATGACAGGGCTTACGTTCGTGAGAAGATTAATTGGATGTATAAACAAGCTAATATTGCAGTTCCAACTAATAGGCTTGGTCTAGCAAAAGGCATGGGGTTGGTATGTAGGTGTTGGAGTCATTGTCTCTTTATTTGCAAGCCTTCCCATCGTTATGATTCATTGTTTGGCTGTTTACAGGTTGCCGCATCACACTTGGACACCGTCCTGGAAAAGCTGAAGGATATTCTTGACAATGTCGGACAGAATTTTTTTCAGAGGTTTATGAAATTCGAAAACTCGTCAACCGTTTGATACAAGTTCTTTCAGCATGCAAATCCTTTTTATATTGTCCACTTCGCGTGTTCATCCCTCTTCTCTGGATCTAATATTTAAGGTGCTGACACTTGGAGGTCCAATTTTCTTTCTGGCAGATTTCTTGCTTTCTTTTCTGATAGAGTTAAAGTAGAAGATTCTGATGATATACATGCTGCTTTAGCTTTAATGTACGGATATGCGGCCAGATATGCACCATCGACAATTATTGAAGCCAGAATAGATGCTCTTGTGGTATGATATTTCTCTGCGGCTTTTCGCCAATTTTATTCCTAAAGAAGCAAATCTATGGCTTGCCTCATTTCCCTAGTGATGCTTTTGATCGTTACATAGTTCTGTCTGCACTACTCTTTGGGGCATTCATGCTAGTCACTTGCTTTATTACTTTTTGGCTACAGGGGACTAACATGCTTTCAAGGCTTCTTCACGTGCACCATCCTACAGCAAAAGAAGCCGTTATCACCGCAATTGATTTACTTGGTTAGTAAGCCCTTCTTTTTGATTGTCAGCCTTTTCACATGTGTGCACAGAAGTCAGTTTGTTGATTATCCTTTTCTTTTATTTTGGAGAAGAGGGTAGCATGGTAATTAGCACAAATTATACTATGAATATTAGGATTACAACTACACAATTTCTTTTTGTTCCGCGGGGTGCTGAAATAACAGAACTTGTTGCTTCTAGTGGGATCTCTTAAGTTAATCTATCGTCAAGTCATCAATGGACGTGGTTGAGTTCATGTCCCATGGAGGAATTTCAGGACCTTAAACTGCCAGTAGGCATATCCTCCTTTTATAAGGAGTCCAGCATCATGCTAGAAGTAGTCATGAGTTTAGTTGGGAATGTTGAGAACACTTGATGAAGCTTGAGCTGTTAGAAGTGGAGACTTAGCAATCTTTTTGATAAGGGCTCTTTAGTCCCAATTCCAAAAGAGAACTGCTTGCCACACTGCCACTGCTAGACACCGAAAGGACGAACCCCTGGACCTCTTGATCTTGCATTTTTGCACGTTAGTTTCCTTACGCTGTACTCCCTCAGTCCCAATATAATTGATCTTTTCCCTTTTTATTTTTGTCCCAAAGTAACTGGTAGGTTTCCTTTTTATATGATGTATTTTTGAAAGTTTTTTTTTTTAGTAGTGCTGTTAAATCTTTTCCTAGTAAATGCAAATAATTTGATAGTCATGCTTATACTCATTGCGTAGGTCTTTTAAAAAGCTTTTCAAACAGTATATTTTACAAATATCCATTGTTAAGTTTGGGATATGCCATTTCTAAGTTTTGTTACATCATTACACATAAGGGTATAAGTGGAAAAGAAGTTACAAATCATCGTTTTGCTTGTTTCTTAAAAAATGTACAAATAGCAAGATGTTCAATTATAAGGGACGAAAGGAGTATATTGTAGGCAACTAATATGTATTACAGAGATCCAGGGTGTATCATGAAAGATGCAATTGTCGAAAGAATAATGTGTGCCGAGGCACTTATTGGTTTTGTAAATAATGAAGGGGTGAAATCGAAAAGTTTCATATGTTAAAAGACAACTATGCTGCACATTGCCTCTAGTGTGGGACTTATCATTGGATGTTGAAAGATGGGTAGGGGGTTTACCCCTTGCAGCAAAAATGTGAATGTGAAGTATTATATCTATGTGTTATCTTTGACTTCTGCATTACAGGTCAAGCTGTCATCAGTGCTGCTGAAAGTGGTGCATCATTCCCGTTAAAAAGAAGAGACATCATGCTTGATTATGTATTGACTTTGATGGGTCGTGATGATAATGATGGACTTGGCAGTTCTAGTCTTGAACTTCTTCGCACACAGGTGAGTCTGCTGTGGCAACTACATCTTGAATTAGCAGATCAGAGTAGACCATATGCCAGTTGCAATATGTTTCAGGTTGTAAATATTTTTCTTCGTGCTAGTTAGTGTGTGTTTGTGGTAAAAAGGACACAGTTTTAGTATCTCAGCGGTTGAGTGTACTTGTCTACTATGTTGGTTAGAGTTTTGGTCAACACACAGCTTTGGAAAGTGAAAATTAAGCATGGCAGTGCTAGTGTCTATGCCTTGACAATTCTTCTAATTTTAAGCCAGTTTTGATTAGTAACTTATATTAAGATACTGGGTTGTAGGTGGCAATATATTGGTAAAGAAGTGTAGCACTTGCAGCTGTTATTGAAATCCATGATAAAAATAGGAATGATACACATAAGCTGATGTGCTTGATGCGATAATTATTTCTGCAGTATACCTAATGATTAGTTGGTTGAACAGATTTAGTTTAAAAAGCTAATTAGAAATAAGTGAGTAAGTTTTCTCTTTATCCATTCTTAGTATTGTATCCTGCCAGTATGGAAAAGTATTTGGCAAACTCAAATGTGTAGGATTTTTTTGTTTTTGTTTTTGTTTTGTTGGCTTATATTCTTGGATATTTCTGCAGACCCTTGCTTTAAGTGCCTGTACTACATTGGTTTCTGTGGAACCAAAGCTAACAGTGGATACAAGAAATCATGTGATGAAGGTACTCGGTAGTATCACAATTGTAAATGGTTTAGAAGTCCTTTCTTCAAGTCATTAAACTCATAAGTTTGAGTCAGTCACATATGATTGTTTTGCATTGGCAGGCAACACTTGGTTTTTTCGCTTTACCAAATGACCCAGCAGACATTGTTGACCCGCTCATAAACAATCTTATAACTCTGTTGTGCGCAATTCTCCTAACGAGGTAATATTTGGAAGACTTCATATTACTTATTATTCAGATATGTGATTCCTTTTACATTCTCATTGCTTCATTTGGCGAGTACCCGAGTTTAATATGTTAGCTTCATGCGCGATTACGCTTTTATCAGTTTGATATTCACATGTGATGAAGTTTTAGGACCAAGGAAAACCTAATAGCCTATTTATACTAGAACTAAACCCCTAGGAAAAGAAACCTATGACTAAGAACAGAAAACGCCCCTCCTAAATAAAGAAACTAGCAAATATATTCTTCAATAGAAAACATCCTAAATAAGGCATAATATGCCCCTGCATCAACATGATTTCATTCTTTTAATTCTTTCATGGGAATTTTAATTCTTTCATGGGGGAGTTCCCATTACAGTAGCTTGCTACTGGGGGTCCTCGAGCGACGCCCTTGCATTGCACTACTGCAGGAGCCTGGTGCACCCCTACTAATTTATTTTTTCTTATAGAACATAATGAGGATTCAGACCAGACCAGACCTCGTTGTTTTTGGATATTTTTTTTAACTTCGCTTTGTGTTGGTGAAGAAAACATGCTGTTGGACTAGAAGAATCCTTGAAACAAGGCAGGAAATAAGAGGGAACTGTAAGTGAGCTTAGAAAATTGGTTGGGTTGCAAAACAAATAAGCTAAAATAGAGGTGCACAGTGATAGAAGTTCTAGATATAAGTTCATATCTAATAGAATTACCGCAGCCTATATGTTTACTTTCATTTTGTTTTCTGCATCACTTAACTGAGTTCCTACTTAAACAGTGGAGAAGATGGTAGAAGTCGAGCTGAGCAGTTATTACATATTCTGCGACAACTTGATAAATATGTTTCCTCCTCTGTGGAGCATCAAAGAAGAAGAGGTTGTCTAGCAGTCCATGAGATGCTTCTCAAGTTCCGAACACTTTATTCTGGTGGAAATTACACGCATAGTAATCAGATGGATCGGATGCTGCAAAAGAACTTCCCTAATTTGCCATGTAATCTTATTTCTCTTACCCGATCATTAAGTTAATAGGCTTTCTGCAGTATCTGCTTAGAAATTAAAGTTTTTTTTTTTTTTTTTTTTTTTTGCACTACCAGCTGTTTTTGTGCTGCCAAGTCGAACCTCCTTGTGTATCGGGGAAAGAGTTATTGTTTATCTTCCGCGCTGTGCAGATTCCAGTTCTGAAGTTAGAAAAGTTTCAGCTCAGGTCCGCAATTAATGGCCAGTGGGCTTGTTTAATTAGTCTAGAAAGTCCATTTCATTTATTTTGTGGGAAGTAGAAGTTGATTCTGTATTTTCTTTTCTGTTTTATAGATTCTCGATCTATTCTTCACAGTAGCTCTCTCTCTCCCAAGACCAGTAGGATCAGATGTTCGAGAAATGGAAATTTCTTATAGTGCTTTGTCTTCCCTCGAAGATGTCATTGCCATTTTGAGAAGTGTGAGAATGCTTGCAAAACTTTCCATTGGTTTTCTTTATGTTTCTTAATCTTGAATATGATATGGTTGGTAGCTAAGCTTACACGCGTTAGCCCCCTCACGCATTTTATTCATGCAGGATGCTTCTATCGATCAATCAGAGGTTTTTAACAGGGTTGTTTCCTCTGTTTGTATATTATTATCAAGGGATGAGGTAGGCTTGTTTTAACATATCACAGTTTTAATCTTTGTGCTCCCTCAAATTCGTAATAGTTCTGAATTTTGAGCAGCTTGTGGCGACGCTGCTTGGTTGCACTGCTTCTGTATGCGATAAGATCAAGCAGTCAGCAGAGGGCGCTATTCAAGCAGTAATGGAGTTTGTAACGAAGAGGGGACACGAGCTGAATGAAATGGATATCTCGAGGTTTGATTAATGATTGCAGAATGACAGATTATATAAATTGCATT
>JAJJMA010020437.1:0-12405 GCA_023529015.1 Papaver nudicaule | reverse complement strand
TTTTTATCATTTTGTAAACCTGGCAGACCAAAAAAATCATGATATATCCAACAATCATTGGTAACAACAACTTCCAAAATTACTGTTGGTTTTGCGTAATGACCCTTATACTGACCTGCCCAGAAAGGTAGGCATCCCTGCCAAACCCAATGCATGCAGTCAAGACTGCCTAGCATTTCTAGGAAGCTCCTATCATCGTTTTCTTCTAATATTCGTAAAGTATCTTCACTTGTAGCTTTTCGTAAAAACTTCGGACCAAAATGATTAATTATCACTTCACATAACAGTGAAAGATACTTGTATGTCGTTATTTTGCCTATCTGAATGTACTCATCGGCGGCATCCGCCGGCATCCCATAACCTAGAATCCTTAGAGCGGCAGTAACCTTCTGCTCAGGACTATGACCTCTAATATTGAGCGTATCATACTGATAATTAAATTGGGGTTTCACCCGACAAAGATCACTAACTGATCTTATCACCAAGTGATTCTGGAAACTTTGGTCGGAGTACACGTAATTGGGAAAGAATAATCGTGCATTAGTTCTGGTGGTAAAATTCCCGCCCTCGATACGTGTATCTTCTTGATTGAGTTTCTCTTGGCTCTGGAGGTCTAAGGATCTCCCATGAATAGTACAACACAATAATTGAGTCCCTCTTTTTCTTCTCTTCGTCGAACTCTTCATCTAATTCTCGCAACCTTTGAGCATACTTATCTTGTTCTGTTATAAACCACCTTTAATGCATATGTATCTCTCCATCAGAAGAATCCATTGACAGTCTAAGTGTGATTTGTGTTTCGAATGAGGAAAATGTTTTTGATTTTCGTTTCGCAGAAGGAAAACGTTTGTGATTTGTCTTAAATGTGGTAGATGAGATGGGTATAATAGGCGAAAAAAACTAGTCGTTTTGGTAGAGAATCCACCGGGAGAGATTCTTAATCTCGGTTGAAAATGATTATTTCGACGTCGAGAATGTCAGTCAACGTCGAGATAATTATTTTTGACCGAGACTAACTCTATCGATCGTTAGTGACTCCTTCTCTACCATAGTGGCAAATCGAGTTTGCCTGTCTAACAAAGTTTTCCTAGTAAACTATCCGATATGTACTTGCTTCCGTTTTTACCCGATACAATAGTTCCGTTTTCTGTAATGCAATACGGGAATATAAATAAATAAACACTCAGATTTAGAACAGAAGGAAGTTAATGAAACTTACATCAAGCCATTACTGATCTAGTGGAAACTGAATCCTTAATTTATTCCCAGAGCTGAAAAACTAGAATTTGAGTTGAGACCATCTAGTCCTGAAATGGCAAATGCTTGGAAAAGAGAGAAACAATCACAAATCTTCTCAAATAGAAATCTTCTATTGATTTTCCCGATCTCACTTTTCCTGATCTTTTTCTTCTTCTTATCCTCCTCTAGAAATTCAATCCCAAACCCTAATTTCATAAACCAGTTCTCCACACAAACATTAAGTATATTTACTTCTTTCAATCCATATGATTGTTTAAAATCACCTCAATCTTACCCAGTTATTGCTAATGTGGTTGAAGGTGTACGTTACCCATTTCTATACTCCATAGCTGATCTAGGTTCATTACCAGATAAACCACATAAAAACATTGTTAGAATGATGAAAGGGAAACCATTTAGAAAACCTGATATTTCTGTAACAATTCAAGAAGTTTTAGAGAAAATGAAAAGTAAAAATGATGATGGGTATGTTGTTGATGTTGGAGCGAATGTGGGTGTGGCTACTTTTGCTGCTTCTGCTATGGGTTTTAGAGTTTTAGCATTTGAACCTGTTTTTGAGAATTTGCAAAGGATTTGTGATGGGATCTTTTTTAATAGAGTTGGTGATAAGGTTACTGTCTTTGAAGCTGCTGCTTCAGATCGACATGGAAATATTACTTTTCATAAGGTAAAATGTTTATTGGATTTGACTTGTATTCAATTCTTGATACTGCTTTGATTATGTGATAAAGGTTTCATTTTTATGATTCTGTTTTAGTGTACAGATTTATTGCCATTGAGCATTGTTATTTAGTTTTCGGCTTCTTATTATAGAAATCAAGTAAAGGGGATTTGCATTGTAATTAGCTTATAGTCAGGAAGGATGAATTTCCAACTTCCGCGGGGAAAACATACAATTATAGCACTTAATTAGTGGTATTTAATACCCAGGCTAATGCTACATTATTGGCTTGCAATGTGAGATTAGAAGCCACCGAGTTAATGCCGTCACTTGGGTTTTGGAACTTATGGTACGGGCTCGTGTGTACTTCTTAAAAGCTTTGAGCGTACCCATAAGAGACTCACACCAAAAAACCAGAACTTCATTAGGTTGGGATATAGTGCCCTTGAGTTGGATAATAGCGTTGCCTGGGAAGATAGAATCGTTTGTTCTATATCTTTTTTTCTTGTTAATTGGGTAATAAGTATATGGTAATAACTGTGTACGAGGAAGATGGAGTCGATAGACTTCTTTAGTGCATCTCTGATTTCAACGATAAGTGGAATGATGCATTATAGGGAGGACTTGCTGGAAGAAGAGAGACCCAGATACTTTGCCCTGATTGATAAGGCAATGTTTTCATTCGTCCTTGTAGTGAAATAATTATCTTGTAGTGATGTCCTACCTTGAGAAAAGGTTGGTAGGTTTTGACAGTGGCACATGTATTTGGCTGCCATCATTCTTAGTTTTGCTATTTAAGATATTTGAATTAGGTCTAAGCACCTAACAAACAAGAACTAGGCATACAATAAGCATAACCACCATCGGCAGACCACATCTAGTCTATGATCCTCACAACTCTATGCTACTTAATTCACTAATTTGACGTCTGTGTTTTGAAGTTGCGTAAGCATTTGTAGGTAGAAATGCAGAAATGATTTGATGTTCACTACTCATTCTTACTGCTTATCTTACCAGTTGGTCGGTCGGCTAGACAACAGTGCTGTTTCTGCTGCTGGAGCAAAACTAGCATTCAAGTCGAATGAAGAAATTGAGCTTCAGGTGAGGTCCATCCCTTTGAATGAAGTTATCCCAGATTCAGTTCGTGTGCATTTGATCAAGATTGATGTTCAAGGTTGGGAGTACCACGTACTAAAAGGAGCATCAAAGATACTATCTAGAAAGGGTGGTGAAGCTCCATACCTAATCTACGAGGAAGATGAACGATTGCTACAGGCCAGCAACAGTAGTGCCAAAGAGATTCGAGATTTTTTAAGCAGTATGGGTTACAAGCATTGTTCTCAGCATGGTACAGATGCTCATTGCACCAAGGAAGGCTAGAGTTTAGCATACTTGATTTTAACCCATTAATTCTCCATTTTCCAGTCCTGGACAGTGAAAGTCTGTCAGTGGAAATTTTCCTCCAGTTGTTGGGTATCAAAATTTGCCAGACAAGAATTTCTCGGAAATAGGTGATTGTTGTGTGAAAAGCCGGAGGCATAATTTATCAACTTGGCCAGGTATGTGACCTGAATGATGCCACAATTGTAACATTAAAATGTGAATAACTTTGATTTTTCAGCCATTAGAAATTTGGAAGGATTACTTTTAGTAAAGTTTGGTCTTTTCTCGAAGAATGATAAAACAGAATGGCGGGTAGCTAGCTACACATTCAGGAGAGTGCAGAAAGCCAGAAAGTGTAGGCAAAGTTGATGGAATGTTGTTTGTATGGCATGGTGGGTAGCCTACATGTTTGTGTTTTGGTAACATGTTTTTTTGCATAATGGTTGTACTCATCGTGTAATCTATGTGCCTATCTTTGTCTTCTATATACTTCAAATCAGTTGAGAATTGAAACCTTTCTGGTTCTTTCCACTCCCTTTTTTCAGTACTTGTTTTTATTAGTTTTGTAAGGTGCGACTAGATTTTTGCTGGATTTCCTGATTCCGACTAAGATCTTAGTATGATTCAGAGGACCCATGTTTATAATCATTGATTCCCTTGGCCCCGAGTTAACAAGAGGCAGTAAGCAATTTTCCATGAGCAAATCCACGGAAAAAGTTTCCTAATACGGGACCGTTTCTTTGTTCCGATTTATCACATACTAACACGGTTTCTGAATTGTATAGACTGCTTAGAAATAAAGCTAAGCTGACCGTCAAGAGTAAGCTACCTATTAAAATTCCAGAGTCTTATATAAATAAAACTCACCACGAAAAGCACAATCTTCATTCCTTTCTCTATGCTTTGTTCTCTGGATTCCTGATCCCTGCCTCTCCCAAGTAGTTACTCCGTTATCAATGGAGATAATGAAGAACATCTGCGATAAGAACAAGAATTTAGCGTATTCCCCACTGTCCATATACGCTGCTTTAGGTTTATTAACTTTTGGAGCACAAGGCAAAATCTTCAAGATCTTAGTGCGTTTTGTTCTCAACTTACCAAATCATTGAATGAGACCCAAGCATCCAGCAACAGTGGAGGACCCAAATTGTCTTTTGTTAATAGTGTTTGGGTCGAGCAATCTTTTGCCCTAAATCCACAGTTCAAAGAGGTTGCCAATTCAGTTTTCAAAGCACAAGCCGAAGCTGTGGATTTCAAAAATAAGGTAAATTTTTGAACTGAATTTCTTTCGTTTTTGTAAATTACCAAAGTTTCACTATTTATGTATTTTCTTGGTTTTTTTTTGCAGCCTAATGAAGAAAGACTGAAGGTGAACGGATGGGTCGAAGGGAATACCAACGGATTGATCAAAGATCTAATCCCGCAGAATAAAATCAACAGCCGCACAACAATTGTGTTGGTGAATGCACTGTATTTCAAAGGATCATGGCGTACAGGTCAGTTTGATAAATCCATGACCAAGGACTCGGAATTTTATTTACTTGATGGACATTCCCCTGTTCAAGTTCCATTTATGGGTAGTGGGAAGACATACCAATATATATCGTGTCACAAAGGCTTTAAAATTCTCAAACTCCCATACCAAGGACCTAGAATTCCTATGTTCAACTTACAAGAAGCAACCACCAACATTTCTATGTATATACTTTTACCTGATAGTCGCGATGGACTTGTCCAATTGGTAGAAATGGCCACTACTTCTTCAGCTAGTTTTTTGGATCAATATCTTTTAGAAGATCCACCATCAGTACGAACAAGACATTTCAAGGTTCCAAAGTTTAAGATAACGTTTGATTTTGACGCCAAAGAAGTTCTCAAAGCAATGGGATTAGTTTTGCCTTTCGACGAGTTAGCAGCTGAACTGAATGGAATGGTAAAGGCTAATTGTTATGTTGATTCTGTTATTCACAAGTGTTTTGTTGAAGTTGACGAACAAGGAACTGAAGCTGCTGCAGCTACTGCTGTTATGGGTGTAGCTTACGGCTGCTGTGCACCTCTTCCACCACCCCCTCCTCCTGTGGATTTTGTTGCTGACCATCCTTTCATGTTTATGATCAAAGACAACAATACTGGGGTTTTATTGTTCACCGGATATGTTCTTAATCCTCTGTTAACCTCTTGATTTTGGACGAGTAAGATATATCAAGTCTCCTTTTGGGTTGGCGTTTTAGCAAATAGGAATCTCTTCTTTGACATAGATTCATGTTCTTTTAATCATGACGCAACAAACTTCTTTCTTTGTATATGATATTGTCTAATCTCACATTTGTGAGATGAATTTTATCAAAGAGTGCGCATTTTCTTTAATGATTTTTGTTTTCGTTTTTCTTTTTTAACAAGGAGAGTGCCTTTTGCATTGCTTATAGTTTTTCTTGACCAAGTTTTAATAATTACGGAAATCTCGGATTCTCTGTGGCTAGAATTTTAATATAACATTCGCAGGCTGTCTTAATTACCTTAGAGTACCATTGTTCAGTAAAAGACATAATATCTTGTTACCTGAGATCAAAGCAGGCTGTCTTAGTTACCTTAGAGTACCATTGTTCAGTAAAAGACATAATTCTTGTTACCTGAGATCAAAACTGTGGAAACACCAAGTTGCAGTATCTGCTAATACCTTCAAGAGCATTTGTGTTACTTTTATTCATTGATTTAACTACTAGGTTACCCTTAACTGTCTAGATGGATTCATGCGTAGATTTCGTTAAACAAGTCTGGCTAAATGAAGCCAGAAACAAGAATTTTGTAATTTCTCCAATTTCGATCTATACTGCTCTTGGTTTATTAGCTTCTGTTTCAAAAGGCAGAACCTTAGAACAGTTACTGGGATTTTTTTTAAGTCTGAAAGCATCGATCGATCATGTAAATTCAATATGTTCGCAACTTATCAACTTTGTGGATCAAACCAAGATTGGTGATGAAGGGGGAGAAGGACCCAAAGTGACCTTCATCAACGGTGTCTGGCTGGAGAACTCTTGCACTCTTAAACCTTCCTTCAAAGAAATTGCATGTTCCGTCTACAAAGCTGGAGCTGAGGCTGTGGATTTCAAAAATAAGGTAATATCCATGCTAGCAATATCGTTTTCATCGGCTATTTTTAGATAACTTTTGGTGCAAATTACTCCCATATTGATCTTGTGCTTAATCTTGAATTTGCTTGTAAATAAGGATTAGTTCCATAAGATTCACCAATGATGATAAGCTGATATATGGAGGAAAGCTGATTCAGGGGCTTCGAAAAAAATTGAAGCCCTCAGATCACAGGTTCCCCGAAGTAATTTTGCTCTCCCCCTATGTAATTTTTTTTTAATACCAAAACTACCCTTTTATGTTTTGATAATCAGTGATTAGCCAAATTGATAATCAGTGATTTTGTTAAAGTATGATTAACAAACTTAAAAAAAAAACTTAATTAAAAACTGAAAATCAGTGAAATCAAGTGAAGAAGAAGAAGAAGAGAGAAAAAAAAAACCTAACTTTTTTTCTAAAAAACCCAAACTTGATTCACTCAACCAAAATGAGTGAATCAAGCGTCGAAATGGAGCTAGAAGTATCTCCTTCCATTGAGGCTAACTTCATTGAAAAACTAGGTCACATTCACTCCATGAAAATAAAAATTCGTGAACCAGAAGTACTTACGGCTGCAATCTGAAGAACAGCTAGCCGTAAGTTAAGCTGCCATTAAAGCTTCAGATGCAAGACGTAAGTCCATATTAGTGGCCGTAACTTACTTACGGCTAATACCGATACTATACTTGGTAGCCGTAAGTTCCTTTTTATCAAAATTTTTGTGTCGCAAGGTTACAGGCCGTAAGTACAACTTAGCAGCCGTAAGTTTAGTTACGGCTGAATTTGTATTTGGATTAGTAGCCGTAACTTGACTTACGTCTGGTACCAGGGTATTTTCAGTAGCCGTAACTACTCCTGTAACTATAAAACAATGCTAATTTTTAACATACATAGATGCCTTACACCTATCAAACCCAAGTCATAACATAAGTAAACACCCAAGTTTCCCAATATAACAAAACCACACATTCATCCATAAACAAAAGCATACCTAATATCCAAACAAGCTAAAATAAATTCCAGATTCATAACATAAGTTTTTCACTCATAATGGGCATAAGTTTTTCACTTATGAGCATGTTTTTTGCCTTTTCCAGCAACACCTTTTGCTCCAGCTCTACCCCCACGAGTGCGAGGACCATCACCAGGAGCACGACTACCTCTTGGTTCACCAATGTGAGGACCACCACCTCGAGTTCGACGTTGTTCAATAACCTCCTCTTCATCAATATATTCTTCTTCATCCGATACTGGAGGAGGCTGCCGAGAAGATGAGGATTCACGCGGCCTCTTGGTACCTCTCTCGAAGCATTCAAAAAGCGCATCTCCTTGGGGTCCAAGGTCATGAATTCCTTGGATTTGGTTCTTGAGAACTTCCTGTTTACTTACACTCAAAGATTTGCCACTGGAGATGTGGGCGCACATGCTCGTTACCAACATTTGCACTCGTTTTTGCTGCAAATAACATAAGTAAGATTAGTTTAAGACCAGGGAATCATAACTATGATGAATTTATAGTGTGCTTACCCCAATTTTGGCCATTTTACCCAACAACTCCAACGATTTCTTCCCCTTCCCTTCAACGGCCTTCTTGAGTTTGGCTTTCTCTTGTTCGATGATGCGGATTGCTTCCGGATCGCGGTTGATCACATAAGGATGACCCCACTTGTAGAACCATGGCAAATAATCTGTGGTGGCCTCTTTTATGCCCAATGCAGGAATCAGCTCGCCCATTTGGATGTGGTATTGTGGTTGGTGACGATTGTTCCATACGTCCGTTGATGGAGTTGGAGAATAGACCATCTTGATGTAGCTGTTTTCAATTTTAGTACCATCCTCTATTAGTTGCAATTTGAAGTTCTCATGACGAACAACAGTCTGAACAAAACCAATTTGACGGAGACATCGCCTAGGATTAGTCATGACAAACCCATGAGGATGATAGATAGGCCCATTATAGACAGCAAGTGGTGAAAGCTCACGCTTGTCATCCCCCGTTACCGGGTCTATACGCATGTATGGATCAAACACCACTTGGGATGCATCTAAGTCGTCTAATTGTTCCCTCAACCACTCTATCTTCTGATGCTTCTTTCTTAGTTGGTTTTGTTCGAAAGGATACTTCATACCTGTTGGGCGATCGTCATTAGGATCCTCATCCTCATCATCCTCATCGTCCTCATCATCCCCATCAACCTCAGGAACCTTGTCCTGCTTCCAGTGTCGGTTCAATCTTGGGCGTATCTTAAGTGTTGGAAAATAGTCATAAAACCATGACTGAAATTGAAAACATAACGTTGGGTTACAAATCAAATGAAGATGAACATAACATATTACGATAAAATGAAGATGGAAAATCAAAAATTACCTGTAAAATACCAATATTTCCAGCAATGTTGCTAGCACCCGCCCTCGAGGCCTTTCTAAGACCGTCTAAAAGGAAGGCAAGGGTTGTCGAACTCCACGAATAGTCGTGGGTGCCCTCAATGGTCCTCAACAACTGAAGGTAGCCAATATTCACCCGGTTTCCACTCTGGTCGGGGAAGAAAATGGTACCAAGTTGGTGCAACAAGAAAGCTGTGGCCACCTGCTTAGCCCTCTCATCAGAAAGGTCCATCTTGAGTGTACCCCCAAACTCAGGCCTCAACCTATCAAGCTTTACCTTTCGAACCACCTGTTTGCATGCGGTTCTTCTTAGGTCTTCCTCACTCTGTCCTGAAGCAATATGGAATTCCTCCTCACATTTGTCTTTGTTCCACCCAAGAGTGGCGAAACATAGGTCATACAGTTTTGGCCAAGCCATCCTTTCAATTACCCTTCGTGAACCGCTTTGCCTTCACTTTGGAGGCCGGCAATGGACCACATATCGTCCAAGAGGAGACTCATCTCGCCGAATCCAAAATGAAGAGTGTCGGTTACAGGACAGTATCTCTCTCTCAAAGCGGCAGTGACAATACTGTCATGGACAACCTGAGAATTCTGAATGCCAGGCCACAATGCTGAAGCCTGAACCAGAGCCTTAACCTTTGGTGATTCTTCATTAATGGACCAAACCCCGGCCTTTTGGTGCTTCAAAAGCTGAACTGCATCTTTATGATCCTAAATACAAAACGTTTAAATTTTAGATTTTGAAAGTAAGATTATAGTAAAGTGGGAAAAGTATTGATTCATACCACTTGCTTACAAACTTGTGCGGCCCACGAATGCTCGTAACCAATTAACACACTTGGATCCTCCGCCTCACCCCAACGTCTGTCGTCTTCCTTTGGTCGTAAAAACCCGTCCTTTGGAATGTTTTGGTGTCTAGGTCCAGCTTTCTTTCTCTCCTTCCTTTCGTTTGGTGGCTGTTGAGACGAGCTAGCTTGTGCTACATGTTGAGACGAGCTTGCCTGTTCTTGATGTTGAGACGAGCTAGCTTGTGCTACATGTTCAGACGAGCTTGCTTGTGCTGGATGTTCAGGAGAGCTTGCTTGTGTCAATAACAGATTTGGTGGTGGTTCCTCAGAAACTACAACATCATCAATTGGAGCAACATCCTCTAAAATATGTTCACCGCTCCCACTTCCTCCCTCACCTACCAGGCCTACCCTTGCACCTCTGTTGCCGGCGTGCAAATTAACACCCCCACGAGCTGGGGGGGAAGCAACAGGGGTCAGGTCATTAGCTCCCTTTTTCTTCCGCCTGTGGTAAACATTTGGTGAACAACGACTGTTTGAAACAACAGAACCATGGAAATAAATTACTACTTACGGATACATAAGGGTTGAAGAAGCAAACCGTAACTAACCTACGGCTACAAATGCCCCTATCGAAAGTCGACGTAAGTAACTTACGGCTGCAAGTTATAAGCAATTAGTAGCCGTTACTAGTTGACATTTGGTATCCAAAAGTTACAGGAGTACTTACGGCTGTTAAGGCAAAAACTTTTGGCGCCGTAACTATACTTACGGCTGCTAATTACCACTTACGGCTACTAACTCTGCGATACAACTTTGGTTTCACTAAAGGAACTTACGGCTACAAACGTGAAAACCTAAGTAGCCGTAACTAACACTGTAACCGCGATTTTGCCCTAGTTTCAGTTTTAAAAATTAATCTAAGCGATAAAACTGAAATTAGAGAGATGGGTTTTCAATTCTTACCTTTGGGAGACCATTTCTGGGTTGGATTGAATTATTTGTGGCGGTTGTAGTGGATTTGGTAATAGTTCCGGTGGGTTTTCGGAGAAAACCGCTCTCGGACGAGTGGGTTGTTCTTCCCCCTCCTTTGGTTTTGATTTCTTCGTCATGCTTTTATAGAATTTAATCGCCGATGAAAGTATTCGTAATCGCCAATTAAGCGAGACGAGGAAATAGAAGAGGAGAAGAGAAAGAGAGAAAGGAGGCGTAGAAGAAGAATAAGAAAGAAGAAGAAAGAAGAAGAAGAAAAAAGAAGAAGAAGCCCCTTTCTTTGGCTTTTTATTAAAGTTTTTATTGCACACGTGTGTTCCGCACATGTGGCCAATTGGGGTGCAAAAAGAGAGCATGGGTTGTTTCTGCGGGTGTAAATAGTAAATACAACATAACTACTAATTTCAAAATATAGATGATACAACTACTAATATTCAACCATTAAAACACATAATTGGTTCACCCATAGATGTTTAGGTTTACACATAACATAAAAGAAGAACCGTACTCAACACATAATCAAAATCAACTAACATTTCCAGTTCCAAACCATGTTCGGCTGCGGATTAGTTCAAAGCTCGGTCCGCCATTCGCCTCGACAAGTGGACGAAGACGTTCTACAGCAACACAAATTCTATTGCGACAAGGAACGTCGTCCACCTCACCAACTCTCTTGCGTCGAAGATTACGGATTGGTCGCTCATTAAGGTCACAAGTGCAAGGGATATAGCTGGGGCCAGGATCAGGGTCATCACCCAATAGTGGTAGAATATTACGAATTGGTGATCTTATGGCAGGAAGATACTCCCTTTCTGCACCTTCTTGTGGAAGTTCCTCAATAACTTGGCTAGTTTCATTTGGTTCAATCACAACACTGGATTCAGGAATCTGTACTTGCATTATTTCAGTTGGTGCAGCCACGGCACTTGAGTCTGGTTCTCTGAAGCGCAAAATATGGCAGAGAAATGTGAGAAAATTGGTTGTCAGTGTAACTTACGGCTACTAATCCAAATAGATATGCAGCCGTAACTCAACCTACGGCTACTAATTGAAATAGATATGCAGCCGTAACTACACTTACGGCTGATAAGTTTGTACTTACGGCCTGTAACCTTGCGACAAAAAAATTTTGATTTACAGAAACCTACGGCTAGTAACTAAAGTATCGAAATGAGACGTAACCAACTTACGGCTAGTAAACTGAACTTACGGCTTGGATCTGAAGCTTTAATAGCTTACCTAACAAACTACTTACGGCTAGCTGTTCTTCAGATGCGAGACGTAAGTAGGACTTACGGCTCTAATAGCCAGCCGTAAGTAGTTCTGAAACTCGTTTTTTGATTTTCATGGAGTGAATCTTACCTAGTTTTAGCACCAAAATCAATAACAAAAGAGTGGGTTTGGATGCCTACCTTTGCTGCTCCATTGTTGCATCAGTTTTGGTTCCATCCATGATCAAAAACTCGAAAATGAGAAATGTGGAGAGGAAATGGGAAAGAAAAGAGAGGTAAGAGAGGAGAAGAGAGGGGAGAAATTTTGATGTTTTGATTGTTATGTTTTGATTTTTTTTGTGTGGGATATAAGTATTTATGTTTGTAATTAGGGTGGGGGTAAATTTGGGTAAGAATTAGTATAAATTAGTATAAGGATAACTTAGTCATTTCACGATTTTTGACAGCCCCCTATAAAAACGCCTGGACATTTGAAGTAAAAAGTGAGGGCTTCAATTTTTTCTGAAGCCCCTGAATCACCTTTCATATGGAGACTATCTTAAAAGTAAATCCAGTACTAGTTTTACTTTTT
>JAJJMA010020410.1:0-10902 GCA_023529015.1 Papaver nudicaule | reverse complement strand
CCTTTAGTTGTACAGATACTGACCACTAATATGACTGTGGTCGTTCAATTCTACACGGCTATTTAAGAATTTTAACTAACAAAACTTTGGGTTTTGTGGTCGTCACCAGATGAACAATCATTATGCACCTAGCCGTTCAAGTACTGACCACTTAGGTTTTTTTTGGTCGTTCAGTTAGTTACGACTAGAAAATTTAAGGTGAAAAAAATACAGAACTTTTGGTTGGCTCAAACTGAACGATTTTAATTAACTGAAAGTGGTCATCTAAATTTTAACTACTACTCATGTCCATAGTCAGGCAGATCGAAACAACTAGAAAATTTGTAAAAAAGACTAGGATAATTTTACTTCATGCAGTCGTCACAAACTGAACGACTAGTTTATACGCTCATTAAAACCAAAATATTATTTAATCATGATGAAATCTATATATCCAGGAGTTTTAATTTTGTAATCGACAAGATATCAATGAATTGAATTTAATGAAAAAACCTAAAAAAGTAGTAAGAAATTGGTGTACTAATAATTAAACATAATTTAACCTAGAATTTTCAAACTTAATGATTTTTTATTGAAAGTAGAAGAGTAATCGTAGAAGAAGAAGAAGAAGACAAATAAAAAAATTTAGTCAAGTCAAACCCTATTTACTTTTGTAGGTGGTAAATAGGGGAAATTAGAATTGAAAAGTGATTATTTTTATCAATTGTGAGGTAGGGTGGGAAATAGTGAGAGTGTGGGTGGTAAATAGGGACAACCAAAAAAAAAAAGTTCAAGTTGAACGTGCATATTCTCCACTCACAGAGAGACCTTTAGTAGTTACTATAGAGCCAACCCACTCACTACCCCTTGGAATTCTACGGCTGGGTCTCTCTACTTATTTTTGCAAGGCCTCCATATATATACTCCCTTCGTTTCAAAATAATAGGCCAGTTTGACTTTTTCCTACTTTTTCCTAAAATATTGGAAACTTAATTGAACTAAAATATTTAAGCTAAACTAGTTTTTTTTTTTTTTTAGGATTGGTTTATCGTGACATGTATAATGGATTAACAAAAAAAAATAAGTCCAAGTCAAATATTTTTAGTTCAATTAAGTTCCCTAAATTTTGGGAAAAAATATAAAAAAGTCAAACTGGCCTATTATTTTGGAACGAAGGGAGTATATAGAAGCTAATCCCTCTTGAAAAGTCTCCTCCCCAGATCGAGTAACCCCCCGCCTACCCCCGTCGTGGCCCCACCAAAGTTAAACCCTAAAATCCCACTCCACTCCTCCCGCCATCATCCCCCACCAAAGTTAAACCCTAAAATTCCACTCCACTCCTCCCGCCATCATCCCCCGCCGTATTTCTCCTATCTTGTTGAAGACGCAAAGGTAACCTAATCACTATTAGGGCAACTCCTATGGGGAAAAAAATCATCCATATCTTTGTGATACTCCACAAGATATGGATAGAAGTGGCAAAAAAACGCTACTATGGGGCAGTTTTGATCCACAACTTGTGGACGTCCAGAGGGTATGCATCAAATTTGAGGTACTCTATGTGGACTAGTCCATCCGGACACATAATGATCGGATACCCAATCCGGTCTTGAAGTGTCCGAATGATTTTTTTTTTAGTATTTTTTTTCTCATCCGGTCACAAGATGGCCGGACAGCTTTTTTTTTGTTTTTCCTCATCCGGTTTCTCTATGACCGGATGGAGTTCAAATTTTCTTGTTTCATGGATGTGGGACAGTTATATGCGTTCCTAATATAGCAATGTGTTTAGTTCATTAAAGTAACAATTATAAACATTGCTAATTCAAAATTTTGAAATTACTATTACTATCCGGCCATTGTAAAGCCGGATGAGTTTTTTTTGTATGTTTTCTTTGGAATATCCGAACAACAAATGACCGGATGGACCATCTTTTTGGTTTATCCCATAGTAGATTTTTGCTCCACTTATTGTTGAGGATCCACATATATGTGGATACTCCTTAAGTTATGGATGATTATAGATCCATACCATAGGAGTTGGCCTTAACAACTGCCTTCTTTTGATTACATATTAGTGGAAAAAAAGAGGTCACTACAAATATCATGAGATCTAGGGACGGCCGTTTTCATCTGACCGTCTCAAAAGTGAGTTCTTGAGACGGTAGCTGTTGAACCGTACGAAATAGTCTGCAGTAGATACGGTTTTGTAGTTCCGTCCAAAATTATGTAATATTTAATACGGTTTCAGTCTTCCATCTATAATAGTTGCTATTTTACGTACGGTTTTAATGTACCCATAGAAAATAGTCAATCACTAGGTACGGCTTTAACAAACCGTCGGAAAATAGACAGCTGACTTTCCGGGGAAAAAAAAAAGGAAAATAGACAGCTGTCCATGTACTCTCCGTAGCCATGAAACACGTGGCCAAATTTTATTTTCAGACCCGTCCCATATTTCCCATTTTTCCCTTCTTTCACCATCGCGGAACCCGAAAACCTTTCTTCCCTCTCAGTTCTTCCCTGGAACCTTTCTCACTTTTCAATTTTCACTCAGTCTCCACTCTAATCGATCTAGTTTTAGGTAGATACATACTCTAATCTCTCAAATCTTAGGTTGAAAAAGGTAAACTCGCACTTTTTTTCTTTGAATCTTGTTAGGGTTTTGGAGTGTTAGGTTAATTTTTTGAGGAATCTAACTTTGTTTGTAATTCTTTGTGCATGCAAGCTGGTGTTGTTGTTCCCTTACTGGTTGGAGACGGATTTCGGAGTCTAGGATTTCCATTTACTGAGGTGATTTTTTGAGTTAAGCTCAAGTTTTTTTGAGACGAAATTGGGTGTTTTGGTTGAGATTAAACGCAATTTTGGGTGGTTTGTTTGCAATAATTTGAGCAATAAATTGGGTGTTTATGTATATTATTTGTTTCTTAGGTTTAGGTCTGGTTGATTTGGTTGTATAACTATCTGTGTTTAGTTATCTGTGTTTAGATTTGGTTGAATAACTATCTGTGTTTAGTTATCTATGTTGATTTGTTTAGATTTAGGTTAGTTATCTGTGTTTTAATTGATCTATTAGAAAAGGATTTTGTCAATGAATTTTGGAATGAAACTAGTGGGTTAATACTGCTGTAGGAATATGCTTAAGAATGATTTTGTCATTCGTAACAAAAGTCTGAGTGTCAATCAGTGTGCCATGGTGAGTTAGGAGGGAAGAGTTGTGGTGTCATGCACTTGACCTCTTGCCAAAACACTCATTAGGTTGCAGGGGAACTATTATACTGATGGTTTAGACTTTAAATGAATCTAGTGGTTTTGGTGCGACCTCATGAAACTCACGTTGGTAACGATGATATTATTAGGTTAATTCGTACGAAGGTGTCGAATAGTAGCATAACTTTGTGTGTTTGCTAACTCTGAGTTTGTTTACTGAGGTGATTTATTGAGATTAACCTCAAGTTTTTTGAGATGAAATTGGGTGTTCTGTTTGTGATAACATGATGTAGTTTGTGTATATTCTTTGTTTCTTAGATTTAGGTCTGGTTGATTTGGTTGATTAGGTTAACAATCAACTCTAGCAGTTGAATTAGGTATGTATCTGCCTAAGAATTTAGGTATGAATCTGCTGGTAACGTCCTGATTACAGCGCACACACTTGGTTCTTCTCAGTATTATTTATTAGTTTCTTCTGTGTAATGGAGTACTAGAAATTGGAAATAAGCACAAAAAATTGTTATGTTAGGTTAGGGATATTCTTTCAATTGTTTTTTCCCTTTGATGATTGTATTCAGTTGTAAGGATGCTAGTTGAAACACTTTTAGAAAATATGTGACTATAACATTCTTACAGCAAATCTCAATGGGTAGAAGTCTTCTGTTAGGTATCTGTACAACTGAAATTTATGGTTTGATTTCATTATTAAAATGGTCGTTTGTTGTGTAATTAATTATTCTCAAAAGGGCATCTAATTGAATTTATTTTGCATGAATATTGGATGCTTGTGTGGCTACTGCTAGAAACCATGGATAAGGGTTGGGTTAATCATAAGGATCTGTGTGGTAAGGTTTATCAAGATGGTTTAAGGTTTTTCTTGGAATATGCATTCAAGAATGGCTTTGTTACCGAAGAGAACACAATGAGATGCCCATGCAGAGGCTGTAATAATGTTAAGTACCAGACTAAAAAGAATATGTTTGCGGACTTGGTGATGAATGGCATGATGAGAAGTTATACATCGGTGTAGTCTTAGAACTTGAGAAATCTTAATGATTCATAATAAATACTTGTAAGGCGTTTATAAATCATATGCACGTTCATGAATCATATACAGTTTATCAATCATTAAATTTATAATCTATACACTGACCTTTTTCCTTTGTTTAAATCATAACAGCTCTGTCAGCCATCAGCTCCCACAACCTTGATAAAATTGCAATGATTCCTGAGTTTTTTAGGGCTCCCACCATGGCCAAGTTGAAGTACTCTGGTGCGCTGCTTGGCTTTTGTGTTTGTGCTACTTTTGTCTATGGTAAAGTATCGGAACGCAGTGTCGAGAAAAGTATTGGTGATACAGCTTCCAGACGGAGGCAGAAGGTGGAGGTGGACTTCTCTCAAATCAGTGACAAGGATTCCAAGTCACCACATCTCTGGGCTTGAAGATTGGTATGAGATTTTGTAATTAAGAGACTACCATTAATTAAAAGTGTTATTAATACGATTATTATGAAGATGTTTTTAATTGAAGTATTATTAATACCTCTAGTATATTAAAATGATAAAGATGATTAGGAGACTCGCATTGCATGATCAAAGAAAGTGGTATTGAAAAAGTGCTTCTTGATTCTCTCTCGGATATCGTTCATGTTTTTTGTTCTTGATTTTTGATTCTATGGATACCAACATGTCAAACATGAGTGATGAAACTACAAGGTTCCCTAGCAGTACAAGTGGGGGAGTAGCTAATATCATGATTGATCCACAATAGACACACCAGCGTACCTCCCTTGAACATGACCCCAAGGTATCTATATGCTGTTCTCCGACTTTTCGTAAGAAACTTTCAGTCTGTTATATTACAACAAACTACTATACTTGATGTCTGTATCTATACGTCTGTCAACTTTCGCAGTACACTGTTTCTCTACTTTCTCAATTATGTGATCAGTTTCTACAGTGTCATAAATGTGTAAGGAACAGGTTACTGGTATCTAATTATGGTGGTCTTATTTGTTAATTGTTGTTGAATGATGTAACTTTTAGAAGGATGATGGCAAACCCGTTAACCACAGTCTGCTTTCTTTTCTACTTAGGAAGATCGATAAGATAATAAATTATAAGCTAATCCAGAAGAAGAAAAAAATGTTTTGCGTTCTGGCTTCTAATTAATGTTAAGCATCAGGGCACTCTCTATCGGAGATATAGAGCTCAGTTTATAAACTTGATTTTTGGGTTTACTGTGTAGGTGCACTTAAAGGTCTAAACTGCAAGAAGTTGTTTTGTTTTTCTTCATTGCTTGGTTCAGCACCCACTGCCATTGTGAGCTTGGTCGATTTCTGAGTTGTGTTCTCCTTTGTCTGTTGGGACTAATTCCAGGAAAAACAACAATTCTTAAAATACAACTCAGAAACAACTTAGAACCCGACGCACTCACAAAAAATTTAGAAGCATGGACCCCTCCACACTAGGATTAGCAGAGCAACACTCTTAACAAATTTAAAGGATCCTACCTCACAACAACATATACTTAATGTGGTAGTACTCAAGGGATGTTCCTTCATAAAGAAATACTCCATGTAGGAGGGGTGAGACTGTATATCACTTTAACAAACACTACTTATTTATCGCATAACGAAATTACTCCTAATTATGGGTTTTAATCTGTATTTACAGTGTGACGAATTGGTTACGAAGTATGGACCATTACTCCTCGAGGACTTGGCTGCGCTATTGGATACCTTTACCTGCAATTCTGTCATTCATGTCTGCTGATTATGGTTTAATTAGCTTAAGATACCGATTGGATCCTTCAATTGGTATCAGACCTGCCACCATCTAACTCAGGTGGAGCAAAGCTCGAAGGGGCATCCAAGGTTCAAGGGCGCATAATGACTGTGACCATGTTCGATAGTAGTAACAACGGATGGTTGGTTGGTGAGATGGCTCTAGGTGGTGCCTAATAAGTTGTAGCATCTCCTAACATAGTACCGAGGCCTTTTAAGATAAAACCCCACACCCGACCCATAGGTGGTTAAGTTGGGGACAGTATCGGTACTATGTGGTTGGGCCCGGAATGGGCCCGACAGTTCGTTGGATCCTTCACAGACTATATAAAGCATGTTGGACATAACACGTGTCAATAACGACAAACGTTCACAAACAGAAAACATCTCCCTCCTCTTTAAGGCGTCTAACACAAAACATGAAAACTTACCAAATTTAAAAACCGAAACAGACTTAAGCCGTTGGATTTAACGACTTCAAAATTCGGTCGTTGGATCTCAGAAATTGGTTAACCAATTTTGGTTCGCACACATCCAACTTCGTTCGCGCACATTTGAATCTCAGCTGTTGACACATTAAAACCCAACTGTTAGAAACTAATAGCAGATACCAGCAGAAAAACACGGAGCACATTCAATTCCCATTATATCTTCTTCCCGACAATTTTCAAGAGGAAAATCAAATCGATTGAGGATTTTCATCTCCATCCAAATGAACCTCCTTTTACCAAAACCCCGAACCCTACAAATACAACCACAAACAGCTCAACCATTAATTCCTTCAGCCTCTCCAACTCCATTACAACCAAACAGCAGGAAAACTGGAGAACTGCTAATCCTAAACCAAACCCAGAGTTTTTTTTGTCATTTGAAGCCTGTATTGAGTACACTTCAAGGATTGAAATGGTTGGTTTCTATTGTACAAGGTGAATCCAAAATTCACCACTATTTTCTAAAATTTCTAATAACCCATGAACGTACTTTAGCTGTTTGTATAAATTCCTAACCCAGTTACATTCGCCCAAAACACACCGATAGGATAAAATTGTATTTCAGTTCCCAAGTGTTTAGCTTAGTCGAAGATGAGCAAGTGAAGGAATTCATTTTGTTCCAAGGTTGGGAGGGTGGCACT
Organism: Papaver nudicaule; assembly: GCA_023529015.1. NCBI lineage: Eukaryota > Viridiplantae > Streptophyta > Magnoliopsida > Ranunculales > Papaveraceae > Papaver > Papaver nudicaule. The sequence goes on along the minus strand of JAJJMA010020410.1, from coordinate 3,798 downwards.
GACAATGACATGAGACTGCCCAAACTGCTGCTTCAGTTTCTGTACATCTAAGAACCATTAAAAAGAAGACTTGGAACAATGTTTATTGACCAGACTTCTTGATAAAGATCTTACTATACTCAAGTATTTTCTTTAATTTAGTGACTGTTATTGATGTGTAGTTGGTGGAATGTACACAATCTTCTTGCTAAGACGCGTGGTGTATATGATGCTTATAATTTGCACATGTTGAATCAGCTACTGCTGCAGCGTTCGGTTTATTCAAGTCGGGATCCGTTCAGTGGTGTGCGAGAAATGTAACGCTAGGTTCTATTTTAGGCGTTGCAGATGGATTAATGCTGCCTTATTAGTCTACATTGCCATAGTTTTGATTTTCTGGATAATATGAACGAAAAAAACTACCATTTACCGACGTGCAACGCACGTGCACTCGACTTGTAATTGTAACCACCACAAGTGGTGTCACAAAGGTGTAAGAAAATAAAGATAGAAATGAAAATGAATTGTCTTATGTTTCTGCCCTCCCTGAAGCTGATGTGGTGTAACAACTCTTAGCTTCAACTTCAGAAACTCAAATATTGGTGCTGTCAGACCTTTTGTAAAGATATATGCAACATGTGCATTTGTAGAAATATACCGAACTCTAATAGTCTTGTTATGCACAAACTCTCTGACAAAGTGAAAGTACCATATTGCTAAATGTTTAATTCTACTGTGAAACACAGGATTAGAAGCATGGGCAATCCCACTCTTGTTGTTACTCAATATAACTGGGGCATTATCCAAAAATATATGCAGATCTTTAAGTAAAGCACATAACCATACCTTTTCAGCAGTTGTTGAAGCTAGATATCTATATTCAGCTTCTGTTGAAGATCTTGCAACTGTAGGTTGCTTCTTAGCTGACCATGAAACATGATTACTTCCAAAAAGAGTAACCACTTGTTGATCTTCTATCATCAGGATGACTTGCCCAATCTGCATCAGTATAGCCATGAATAGCATTGTAGCCTTTGCTAAAGTATATACCATGACCAATTGTACCCTTTATATATCTCGGAATCCTTTTTGCTTCCTGTAAGTGAGTAGTTGTAGGTGAATGCATAAACTGACATACCTAGTTCACTGCAGAGCAAATTTTTGGCCTAGTCCATGTCAGGTACTGTAAAGCCCCAACAATTGATTTGTACTCAGTTGGATTAGACATCAATTCACCTTCATTTTTACTCATTTTGAAAGCTGCAGGACATGGTGTGTTACATGGTTTAGCCCCAACCATGTTACTCTTATGTAATAACTCAAGAGAGCATTTAGTTTGTGACAGAAAAACTCCCTTTGAGATATTTTCACTTCGAAACCTAAGAAGTAATGTAGAGAGCCTAAATCCTCTACTGGAAATCTTGGTTGTAAGTGTGAAATAACTGTATAAATGAACTAATCATTACTCCCTGTGATGATTATATCATCCACATACACCAGAAGAATAGTAATATGCTTACCATCAGAGTGAACAAGCAAGGAGGAGTCAGCTAGTGAGGGTTTGAAATTTAGTTCAAACAACACATCAACCAGCTTATCATACCAGACTCTAGGTGCCTGCTTCAGACCATATAAATACTTTTGTAATTTGCACACAAAATCAGGATGCTCTTTGTCCTTGTAACCAGGTGGTTGTTCCATAAAAACATCTTCTTGTAATCTCCATACAAGTAAGCATTGCTCACATCTAACTGTTTCATTTTCCAATCTGAATTCACTACCTTTGAAATGACTACTCTAATTGTAGTTGGTTTCACAACTGGACTGAAAGTTCAGTGTAGTCATACCCTTCTTGTTGTCCAAAACCCTTTGCCACTAATCTAGCTTTTGCTCTCTCAAACTGTCCATTAACATACTCCTTAGCCTTGTATACCCATTTACATCCTATGAAATTCATCCATGGAAGTCTGGGTACCTTAATCCAAGTCTTTGCTTTCTCCAAAGCTTCATGTTCATTATCCATTTCCTTTTTCCAAACTGGTAACTTAAGAGCTTGAGCAACAGATGTTAAAGTACCAAGATAGGCTTTAGATAACAAATGTTTTGTGGAAAAATAAACTCTGGGCTTGTAAAGTCCACTTTTAGCTCTTGTGATCATTTGATGAGTATGATTTGTATGCTTGAATGAAGTAAAATTAGGAGAAATACCTTGTGAAGATGGCTGATAGTTATCTGAAGCAGAAGTAGAAGTACCTTCAGAAGAAGAAGTAATTAGTGATGCAGAAGTAACTTGTGATGTTGTAGAATGATGTTGTTCTTTAACTCAGAATTCACACTATCTGAAGATATAAATTCTGAAATAGAAGTACTTGAATACTTGTAGATGGCCTAAAAACAGACTCAAACTGATTCAGAACAACTGATGAAGTAATATTAGTTGTTGAGAAAGGAAAAACTTCTTCATTGAACACTACATGCCTTGAAATGTAAATTCTTCCAGTTGCAATGTCAAAACACTTGTAATCTTTGAGTTTATTACTGTAACCCATAAACACACAGGTTTTACTTCTTAGATCAAGTTTTCCTTTTGTGTATGGTTTTAACCATGGAAAAAACAAACAACCAAATACCTGAGAAACTTGTAATCTTGAGCAGAATGAAAAAACACCTCAAAAGGAGAAATCATGTTCAATGACTTTACGGGCAATCTATTTATCACATAATTAGCAGTTGAGAGTGCCTCTACCTAGTATTTCTCTGCCATATATGATTGAATTAAAAAAGCTCTAGTGATCTCAATGAGATGTCTATGTTTTGACTTAGCAACTCCATTTTGTTCTGGAGTGTGAGGACATGTCAACCCATGACCTATTCCATTAGTTAATAGAAAACCACCCAATTGTGTATTCACAAACTCACCACCACCATCTGTCCTTAATACTTTTATTTTAGTTGAAAATTGATTTTCAACAAAATTCTTGTACTGAAGAAAAACTACTTTGGAGTCTGACTTAGCTTGCAGAGGGTACACCCAACAGAATTTGCTGAAATCATCTATTATATTAATATAGAATTTATAACCAGATACATGTATAATTGGAGAAGGAACCCAAATATCAAGATGCAACAATTGCAAAGGTGCAGTACTAACAGAACTAGAAAGCATGAAAGGTTGTTTATGACTCCTAGAGAGTTTACATTCAGTGCAGAACAAAGGTAGAAATTGTTGATTTAAGCTGCAATTCTCTACAAATTTTATTCAAAGTCTGAAATGAGGGATGTGTTAATCTTTTATGTCAGGTTGTTCTAGGTACTTGAACACATGACAAAGCAGTAATTGATGGTGTAGATGACTTTAGTTGATAGAAAGATGGTACTTGAAGCTTGCAATGCAGAGGATATAGTCCATTCCTACTCAGTCCTTGAAAAAGTGTCTTGTTGGACCTCAAATCCTTTGCAACATAATCATGAGGAGTAAAAGTAAGAGAACAATTATTGACTCTTGTAATTTGATGCACAACAATCAAATTTTGTGCACACTTAGGCACATGAAGTAAGTTATTCAAAGAGAATGATTTATCTCTAAGTGTAAAGGTTGATGAATTGCTTATGTGAGATATTTTCATACCTTCTCTAGTAGAAGTAGATACTTAAACATTCTCAGAATAAGAAGTAGAAGCTTCTGAGTTATCCATACTAGAAGTAAGATGATTTGTGGCTCCCTGAATCAATATACCTATGATTTTCACCAAGTACATTAACTGAAGCAAGCTGTGACATCCCATTTGACCACCTGGTTAGCATCTACACCAAGAGGTG
>JAJJMA010020397.1:0-17330 GCA_023529015.1 Papaver nudicaule | reverse complement strand
AGCTTCACCCACTTTCGCAGTTTCTTCTGCAATTTTCTCTTTAAGGGTCTTCAATTCCCTTTCTCTTGCTTCCTCTTTAGCCTTCATCTCTGCAGCAATCTCATGTTCCAGAGTCATCAGGCTTTCCACCATTTGATTGACCTTCTCAGTTTCTTCATCAATGGCTTTTTCATCTTCATCGATGATCTCGGGATCAGGGCCATCTGCGAGAAAGGACAATCGGTCCATCTTTATCTTTTCAAGTCGTTGTTGAAGCCATCCAATTCTGAACTTGACATTTTCAGCTGAAGAAAGTAGACGTTCCCATTTCAGAACAGTCGACAAGTCAACCTTGTGCAGTGATCCTTGTTCCATCTCTGCTATCATTGGCATCAATAATGCGATCATAGACACCAAGACTGTTGAGCAGTCCTTACCCAAGACTTGGGTAGTAGCTATGTGGCCGTATTTTCTCCATATTTTTGTATACAGGGAAACATACTTCTTCCGAACCAAGAAGCCACCAACAGATTTGTATTCTTGGGATAAGGATCGCATCTCAGGATCAAAAGGAAGACCCGCTCTAATGCTATTCCCAGGAGGGACGTGATCTTCAGGGTCCACCACTGAAGCAGGACTGTAAGTAGGAGAGTGGAGAATTTTGGTTATCTTCCTTGGAGGAGCGCGAACACTCTTTTTACGAATCTGCAAAGAATAAAGAATGAGAAGATATTCTCGTGTTTAATAAATGAGATGCATAGAGAAGGGGATTTACTGGTGAAGAGTAGCTCATCCTTGGCATCTTGCTTCGTGGATTACTGGTACTGCTATCTCCTTCCTCTTCATTCTACAGTTAACTCATGATTAGTAAATTTCCAGAAATATATATATATATGAAGGAGCACAAGCGAAGAATTACTTACAGAGCTGGGAATCCGAGTCCTACGCTTGATAAATTGGTTCAAAGGAACGTCGCTGCTGCTGTTGCTCGACATGATATAAGAAAAATCAGAAGATATATGGAGGAAGTGTGATCCAAGACGTTGCTGGGTGTGTATATTTATAGGCGCGGAGTAACTTTGAATTTTAGGGTTTTGAGAATTCAAACTCTAGAAGTAACTGTTGCCTACATAAGAGGAGTTGACTCAGATACAGGACTGACAAGTGTGGAGATAAGGCGCTGCTTGAATGGGGTTGGCCTTTAGGCCCTGTTTGGATTCCATGTTCGTGGACAAGGCTTTTACGCGGAGGCGGCTGGTCCATCAACTCTATGCTCACCCTGGAACACTCACGGTTCCATGCTGCGCAGGGGACTTAATGTTGATGGTGGTTTTTGGCGAGGAGGTCACAGGAGTAATTTCGCATCAATTTCTGGCATCCTGGAATAGCTCGAGACAAGGTATGGATTTATTTTATAGTAGGGATAAGGTATTTTGGTTGCATTTAGCCATACTTTGATATCTCACGACCCTAGCCTAGTAGCATGGTCTATATCCCTAGCCTATACGTAAAAATACCTAAGCATGTGCATTAGCCTAGCTCATGCTCGAGCCAAAACCTTAGGCCATTCACGCCACTAGCAAGGGGGAGGTACACGGCCACTTCTTGGCCTTAGGAGGTACACGGCCACTTCCTGGCCTTAGGGGTATACACGGTCATTCCTTGGCCTATGGCCTAAGCCTAACCCCGCCAACACCTCACGCCATCTTTATTTCTTGGCCTTTGCCTAAGCCTAGCCCCGCCAACACCTCATGCCTTGGCTTATGGCCTGGCTTAGCCCGCCATTAGCCTTGGCCATCTTTCTCTTGGCCTAGCTTAGCCCCCGCCAATGCTTCACGCCCCTTCTCCTTGGAGGCCCACAGCTAATCCCTGCCCTAGCTTTGGATGCCCATGCTTCTAGCTTGCCCTAATCTTGGATATCCATGTTTTTGGCGTGCCTTGGCACTTGGGTGCCCACGCCACCTCCTCGGCCTAATTATGGGTACCCATGCTATTGCCCTGGCCTAATTTTAGAGCCCCATGACTTTGCCTTGGCCAAATCTTGGAGGCCCAAAGTCAGGGCGCGGCTAAACCTTGGGGGCCTTACGGTTTCCCCCTGCTTGTGCTCACGGAGAGCCATGGTATTTTCTTCTCTCACGGGCTCTAGTTGCCCCCTTGGGACTAGAATATATTCTTCTCTAGCCTCCCCTCTATTTATGGGTCCCACTGATCCAAATCCTAGAGGATTATGGATTTTATTAAGTCCATAATACTCTAGTTTCCTAATCAAGTTCGGAAATCTGGCAGTTCAGCTCACGTATTTCCTCATGGCGTGATTTTTACAGCCCAATCCGTGAGGAATTAGGGGGCGCTTCCTTCACGAAATATTTTCCTCTGTGAATTCCCTACAACATACTAAAAATTCAGAATTTTATCTAATATGGTCTGGCCTGGGTGATTTTACCAATGGACAACATGCAAACTGTCCAGAAATCTGAAAATAACATAAATGTTATGGCTTATCCTTTGCGCCTTATACCTAATTTCTCAATAAGATTATCATACCATGCAACATGGCTTATTATGATTATTATGGCCTATCTTTGGGTCTTGTATTGGCAATGCTTATGCATTCTTGATGATGGCTACGCTGTGATAGCATCATTCGTCTGTTTTTCCTGATTATGGACTTGCTTCTATAAATCAGTGCTATAATTCTTAATCATGGCTCATGGCTATGACCTATATTATTTTAGACATTCATATGTCTTCATTACTCAGAGAATTGGTGCATTACATGCCACAAGCCAATTTCTCATATTTATGGCAAACTGAAAGTCGTACTCATTTGACTGTTGCCACAGAGAGTTGCTGAAATCCTCTCAGTCTAAATGGCGATTGCATAGCTCAATCCTTAGACTTATCTTATCTAAATGGAGGTTGCTAGCTCAACCCTTAGATTTATCTCATTGGTTTAAATGGCGATTGCCCGGCTCAATCCTTAGACCAAATCTCAAAGAGATATTCAAGCTTATCGCTTAAATCTCTATCTTTACGCAAAGTCTTGAGTTTACCAGTAATTGGTACGACTTGCACCTAGTCATCTTTGACTTAACAAATATTTAACAAATCTTACGAGAATAAAGTAAGTTACATGGGGGGATATTCTTTAGGGTTTTGGTTTGGCGGTCTACGGCACGTGTGATTGCAACGGCTCAATCACTTAACGAGAAAGAAAGCTAAGTCGTGTGAACGTTGCTGAAAAGAGGGGATGAGAAAGTGGGCGGTTCATTCTTCCCTAATATTAGGCGCAAGACTTGCCCCACTTACTCCACACTCCCACTCTTCTACTTCTTCCACTTCTTACGAGATCAGTTGGAATTCTATTGCTATAAATAGGTCACTCGACCAGTTTGGAAATATAACAACAAGAACAGACAAGTTCAACAGTTGAATTCAGTGCAAGTTCAATCAATCAATCTCATCGATAATTGATTAACTCTTCTCATTCAGCATTTAATATCTAGTGAGAACTGAATATCCAATCTTCTTTAGCAATTTAATCATCAACATCACAGAAAATCATAAGCAATTCTCTGATCTCATCTTTCTCTGCTTCCCTCCCTAAACCAACCCATATCCTCTTCTTGTAACTGAAGCAATACTCGAACGGCCATTTCTTGGTTTAGGCGAGTCTTGTTCGATCTTGACCTCTCGAATTCATCACAATCTTTTATTACATCATCACACTTCATACTTTACCCCTCAGATTCTCTTTATTGTTTTACACCTAAAACACTTGCTAACTTGTAGGTTGAGAAATCAGTTGATTTATCTCAAAGCAACCTATCTTATTGAGTGGTATAAATAGAGGTTTAAAGAACGAAAACACAAGCATCAAGCATACGCGAAACTTGTTGTGGTATAGTCATCATCTATTAGGTAGAAGTTCCTCTGTGGGATTTACCTAACGACTATAAAGACTTATCTTGAGAGTTGGGAAGCACAGGTAGGCGATAACGTCCTCTGTGTTTGTTATCAGATTAACTTGTAACCTTAGTAAACTGATCACGTTCTTGTCTATTTTATAGTCCTTCTCTTCTGCAATAAGGCTATTCAAGAACTGATACGTTACATACAAGGTTGAAGGAAGCGCACGGCTGCACTAGATGTTGTAAGACCTAGTTAGCTCCAGTTGTATAAGTTTCATATGTGATTCTTTTTACAACTGAGGTAGAGACAAGTTAGGCATAGTTTACTCGGTTTACTTGTTAGCCCCCGCTTGTAAGTAGATTTTCGTATGACCTGGAGTAATCCGAAGGAAGTCACTTTACGTATGTTAAACTAAAGAGGACAATTCGAAACATACAGTCAGTAATTAAGGTTGTAAAGCCCGTATTGTTGACTTAAGCCTTTAACAACGGTTAAAGCAACTCATAGGCCTGTAAAGGACGTCAGCTAGGGGAATCAAATGTGTGACGATCTGTGGGGTATCTAGAGACGTAAGGAGTGCGACAATAGCCAATTTGCTTGGAGGGATGGAGTTGGTCTCTGCTACATCCCCGACCGAAGTCTTATATTAGGCTAGTGTTTGTAGACAGTTTGTACTGTGTGGTGTTCAATCTGGACGAGGTCCTGAGGTTTTTCTACAGGTCGTAGTTTCCTCGTTAAAAAAATCTTTGGTGTCTTGTGTTGTACGAGTAGAAAATCTGCATAGGTACTCAAGGAGCCGTATCCATCAGATCTACTCATACATACAGTAGTTTTAGTTGAGATTCAATGGTGCGAAGACCATATGAACAATACCGAAGGTAATCAGAACAGTAATTCAAGACCTAAAACATATAACATCAAAGGTTAAATGCATAAATATTTATCTGTATTTCAATGTTGAGATTACATGAATATAACCCTAAGGAACCAGAGGAGATACAAACCTAATCTCCTTCTTGCCGCTTAGGTTCAACCCAAAGAGAATCCAACCCGTACAACGTTTTCCTAGCTCGCCTTATATAGGCCGAGCTTGGGTGGTTTACAGCTAATAAAGACAAATGACTCAATCGTGGTGGTGTCAGTCCCTGTCGAGTAAGGCGGTTTATTCGCTGACGATCCGAAGTTGATTCTAGGGCTTCGGTCCTTCGATATGGTCCGAACCCTTTCCTTTCGAGTCTTACTTCGTTCGCCTACGACCTTCTTCTCCTTGGGTCTAGTCCGAGATCTCGCTGATCCTCTCGATGTGGTTTGGCTTCTTGGATGCGAGACACGTGTTCCGAGGGGTTTTACCCCCTACAGTTTGCCTCTTTCCTTGTCCGAAGATCGAAGAGATTCGGAGAAGGAAATTATTCTGGATTTTTCTTCCTTTCGACCACTACACCATATTTGGCGAATAGCAACACTGAGTAGCAACGGTAATGCTGCCGTTGCGGAATAGCAACACTTTTGGGCCGTTGCAGAATTTTTGGGCCGTTGCGGAATTCCGAAACAGAAGGTTTTCTGTTGCGAATTTCCGTTGTTATTTTTTTGCGCGTGCGAAGTAAGCGTGCGGGCAAAAACACTTCCCCACACTTTTTAGGATATTTATGCCCAAACCAGCTATGCTTAGAGTATTTCCCCACCCCTAGCTATGAAGTGTGTGGGATGATTGTGTGCCATGCCTTAGACTATAACCCTCCATCGATCTAACCTAACTCCTCCTCAGCCTCAAACCCTTTTCTCCTTCGTCTCTCTTTCTGCAGCCATATTTTTCTCAGCTTTTCTTCGAAGCTCATGTTCTTCTATTTCATGCTAAAAGACTAAAATCCTTAATCGATACCTCGACTTACTCAGCCATGTTTATCATATCGAAAACCCATACCCAGATCTGGTTGAAAAAAACCCCTAATTCAAATTTATGTAACCCTAAAAGATCGATACTCTTCTGATTCTCGTTTATAAACTAAACTCGATTCGGTTTAGGGTTTTCAAATCATCAATTCGAGTTATGTTTTTATTGTTTTCATCTTTTTTCCTGTATTTGATTCGATTTAGGGTTTTATTTTTATTTTATTTTGTTGATACAGCAGGCGGTGGAAGATTTAGGGTTCAATTGGATTTCTCAAAGATTACTGGTATAACATCTCCATCACTTTTATATGACTTGCTATTACTTTGTTGTTGGGGTTTCCTTTTAGTTGGATTCTTAAAATACTTGTCTGATGATGTGTTAGGGTTTCTTTTTAGATGGTAATTTATGAAGTTGTGTGTATGTTTGCATGTATAATGAAGCTTTCATGGTTGATACCAAAAAATTACAGCATAAATTACTTTCAGAGATGAAAAGTCGAATGCCACCTAAAATTTCTACTCCTCCTGAACGTTGGGGACCCTGGTTTGTTCAATTTATCCTCTTCAATTGTTTTATTGCTTAAAGTTAAAACCTTGTAAGTTGTAACTAAAACCTCAATTTTTAAGCATTTTTGTCATAAATTTGGTTTTTACTTATTGAGGGGCTTGTTTATGTTGGGACAGGTTGTATTATCAGTGCATGCCTGAGGGGAAAGAATACCCAGTTCTGTGCAGGAGGTTGAAGAGGCGCGGCAATAGTTGGATGGACGCAGTTGCTAAATTTGTAGGTGCAGGTACTGAAAGACCTGAAAAATTGCTGGATTGGAACGAAATTGCTGAGCAGTTTGGTATGTTTGTTAACTTAATCTGGGGTGTTTTAAGATTTGGATAGCTTAGTGTCTTTAAATTGCTGAGTAGTTTGGTATGCTTGTTAATTCATTCTGGGGTGTCTTTAAATTTGGATAGCGTAGTGTGTTTTTTATAGTTTGATTCATGGATAACCTAGGTGAAGCAATCAAAGTGGCAATTTTGTAGTGTTACTTGTTCTAAGTTCTTGATAACATGGTTTGAACTCTTACTGAACCAAATGTCAGGTTATGTTCATGTGGGAACATGTCGTGTGTCGCCTGATCACAACTATCTTGCATACACTCTAGACACCACTGGGAGAGAGAATTTCATGCTTCAAATCAAAGATCTTAGGACCGGACACATTCTTCCGAAAGTGAGGGTTGATGGAGTGGTTAGCCTGGCATGGGCCAAAGACAGTCAAGCTTTATTTTATACAGTCTCCGATGAGACACAACGGCCTTACAAGCAAGTTCTTTTCTGTGTTTTCAACCATTGACATCTATTGTCATAGTAGTTTCTCAATTCATTTTTTTTATTGGCAGGGTATTTTGCACAAGGCTTGGATCAGATGCTGCAGATGTTTCTCCAATATTCACATAAAGTGATTCGAGTTATTGTGTTGATATCACAAGCACAAAGGATGGAAAGTTTATAACTGTGAATTCTAATTCAAGGACTTCATCCGAGGTAGGTGCTTACCTTTCTTCTTTTTAAACTAGCAAAGAGAATATTAGGTATAGTTGTCCGGTGGCGGTATGAAATGTTTATAAAAGTCATCTTAAATTTTTTTCTTAATGGTTACATGCTAGTGAAGAAAGTTATGTTTCACTGGATGAGTTTCTTAAGAGCATTAACACAAGTGTCGAGCGGAGACAGAAGTTCAAATAAAAAACGAATTGGTGTGAACATGTTTCAATATGCACGGTGTGTGGGTCGTCAGATGAATATGCTTCTTATATTGATGTAATTGAACCGATTCAAGTAGCAGTATTTGAAATGAAGCTAGGTTTGTCGCTGGTTGTGTCGAGTGCTTTGCATAAATCATTCTTAAAAAGGGTCGAGCAAGACAACATAGATCAAGTTCTGGTATTGTCCCTATACTGTACTTTGTTTCTATCATTTGTGTTAATCTTTAAATTTTCAACCCTCATATCATGGTCGATCTTTTTTTCCCTTATTGTAAGAACTAGTTTTTAGTTTTGTTGGCTAAGTGTAAGAACGAGAAAATAAAACTAGAGTATGAAAATTTTTGTAAGTGTATGAATTTTTGTATGAAGTATTGATTTTGGCTAAGTATCTGAATGGTTTGAAAATATCTATCTTTGTAAGGTCAAAGATTGACCAGAACTGACCAGGTCAAAGTCTGACCGAGCTTGTTTGACCAGGTCAAAGTCAAGCTTGGTCTCCTTTGACCTGGTCTTTTTTTTTTTACTGGTAAAAATTTAGAAACGGCAGCGGGCCGTTGCTAGTCTAAATATCCGAAACGGTAAATCGGCCGTTGCTGATTAAAATTAGAAACAGATTAAAGGCCGTTGCGGGAAAAATTAAGCAACGGAAAAAAGTCCGTTGCGGGCAAAATCTAGCAACGGCCGAACTGCTCCGTTGCTAGATCCGTTGCTAACCGAGAGACGCAACGGCAACATTACCGTTGCTAAAATTCGTCACACCATGAATCGCAACGGCCGGCCCCCGTTTCTAACACTTTTCGCAATAGATGAGCACCGTTGCTACCCCCCAAATATGGTGTAGTGGACACATGTCCGGTATTTTAACTTCTTTGGCCGACACCTGTGGCTTTTAATGATGTTGAGATCCCCACTCCTTCTACCTTTTACCGGCTGCGCCGGTCTTGTATCCTCTTATTTAAACTTTGTTTACCCCTTTTTTTTTTTTTCCTTCTTCAGTTTTCTGCGATATTCTTAGTGTTTCTCGATCTCCCTCTGTTGGATCTGCTGTCTTTCAGACTTCCGCAATTTCTCACATTCTCCTTTGTTTGTTCTTTCTCTGAGTTCTTCTTTGCCTTTCAAATCCCTGAAGTGAATATGCAATCTGGTGGTGAATTTTCCCGAAAGATGGTTAATCCTCAGGAATCTTCTTGGGAAGAAAGAGCCAAGGCTTACGGTTTTGATGCAAGTCTTTTCCCTTGTAGGAGTTTGGGCAAGGTTAATTTGTCTCCTGAATTACTTTCTTCTCATCAGTGCAGTGACAGAAAATTAATTGTTTCCGGTGAGCATCTTGGTTCCGGTCTCCCGATTCCGTTATATGACCCTGAGAATCCTTTTTTTTTACGAAATTTACTCTCGAATCAATCCCCCTTATGGCGTGATGCAACTGGACGGAAATTATATCCGTGTCATTCGAGAGTGGGTAGCTCGTTCGAATGGTAAATCTTTTTACTATGAAAAGCTTCCCGAGGAACTCAGGCGTTCACCAGATTTTTGGACTGCCGAATTTTTTTTCAAATACTATAAAGTAGAAGAGGGCTTGCTTGCACCGATGGTTCCCTGGGGCATAAGCCTGGTCAAAACAGCTGATGCTTCGCATGTTATGAGCGACGTGGATTCTCCTGGGTCTTCAGCGAATATACTCCTTCGTTATTCTAACGATGAGGCGTGGTTTTCTAAACCCGTTCTTATCGAAGGTCCTGTTCTTTTCGGTTACGAAGATAAAAAGAAAAGAGTTGAGCGAACAAAATTTAGAAAGGATCACAAGCTTTCTGTTGTTGAATTTTAAAAAATTCATTTCTCCGAGGAAAAGCGTAAAAGATTTCAGGAAAGGATAACTGCTGCTAAGGAAAAGGTACGTCGAGTGATACATGTGTATATATAGGTATGTATCCCCTTACTGTTTTTCTGATGTGATCTTCTTTTCAGAAGCTTGAGCTGGGAAGCCCGCAAGTTCGGGAACAAACCGATCACTCGAGGAAAAGAAAAGAACCTTCGAAGCGGGGTGACGAACGGAGTCGAGATAGTCTGGTGAGAAAACACTATATGCCTCGGTTGTTTTCTAGGTATGGATGTCTGCCTCTGTTTTGGAACCTGACTATCGTGACTATTTTGTAGCAGGTGGAAGTGCTCCGAGTTAACGAAGGTGCGATGAAGTTTTCTCTGTGTGATCCCAATCGGGAGAGACCTGTTTTTAGTGGTGTAAATAAGAAGCTTGTGCAGAACCTTTCTCGAACTGTTGGTTTGCAGAGGTCTGTTGTAAAGGACGTCGGCAAAGGTGCAGTTGTTCCTCTCGCGCCCCTGAGAAGAGTCGATGGTGGGGGCACCGAGGATGAGAAGGTTGGATTTTTGAAGAGGCAGAAAGTGATGCCTGCAAGCGAGCCAGTTCCTCGGGATGCTGCCGTGGCGATGCATCCCCAAAGTACTATGCCGCCACCGGGGCCTGTTGCTCCTGAATTTGCCGGGATCCGAGTTGCTGATCCTTGCCCGACTAACATAAGTTTGAATCAGTATGGTTCCAATGAGTGTTTTGTGAATTCTTCGCTGAGTCAATCTTCTGGACCTGCCCCTGCCTTGAGTTCAGCTCCTGTTGGCTTTGTACGAAGGCCTTATTCGGTGGAAGAGGCACAGAAGCTTCTTGAGCGAAGCTCTATTCCTGGTCCTTATGCCGAAGATCTTTCCGAACATTTGAGAGCGTATGCTAAGGATCCTTTGAGGCATCCGCTGGATCCTTTAGTGGCTAGGTTTCTTTCACAAGCTTTTTCTGGCAAATGGGATAGAGAAGTTCTTGCTGCATCTCCTTCGCAGCATCAAGCTTTTATTGAAGCTGTGAGTGTGTATTCTTGCTTTAATTTGTTTCTATGTGTCGGACGTTTTGTAATGATTTGATTTTTGTACTAACGTCTGTAGCAAAAGCATCATGGGATGTACCTGGTGGATCTGACTGAGGCACGAGGTCGTGAGATTATCCGTCTTGATGCGGTTATTCAGACTTTGGAACAAGAAAAAGGTGATCTCTTGAAACATCTTGAAACCACTGCCCGGGAGCGAGATGGTTATGCGCAAGAGTTGGAGGCCGAGAAGAAACAAGTTTCTAAACTGAGCGCCGAGGTTATTTCTAAAGAAAGCGAGCTCTATCTTTCGCAAAGTGCTTGTAAGGAAAAAGACTGCCAGCTTGCATTTCGTGACAAGGAAATTCTGGAGCTTCGAGGGTATATCGGTGGGGAAGAAGATCGAACTGCTTTGTTCAGTCGTCAGCATACTAGGCGCTTGTTTAGGGATTTTGGTATGCGGCCTCCCTATTATGACAATGGTGTGAATGATCTTGGTGCTTTCCTGGAGTCCGATAAAGGACTTATTCCTTCCGCGTATGCGAAGCTGGTAGTAGCGCAACTGAAGATTGCGATGGAAAATGGTGAGCTTGATCTTGAAGAGATGGAAGGCAAAGGTGGCGAAGGTGATGTTGACAATGAGAAGCATGGTCATGAACTGCCAGAGGGGAATCCCAATAAGGACAAGTGTGAAATGAACGAAGGAAATGAGAATGTTATGGTTCCTATCCATTCTGCTGGTGTTTCAAGGGCTGATGGTTCACCGATAAGGGATACCAATGACCAAAATGCTTCAATTCCTCAGGCTAGTACCGATGCTACTGCTGGGGATGATGCTGCCACCAAGGAAATTGTTGAGAATGCTTGAGTGGAAAATGCTCTGCCTCGGTTTCCTTTGTTTTTCTTGTGTTTTAAGTATGACTCATTGTAGCTTGTTGGTTTGGGATTTTGCTTTTGAATTGTATGTTTTGTTTGCGTTTGCCTTTCTTTCTGGCTAGTATGGTTACTTGAGGTGCAACTTTGGGGCTTACTTCGATGTGGGAGATAGTGAACCAAGCTAGTGGGGGCGTACGGATCACCCCTTCCAAAGGCTTTAAGTTACTCGCACTGGTTTTAAGCAAAACACTGGCTATTGATGTCGTGAGCACCAGCTTTGCTCTTAATACATTAGGTAGGTACCGAAGATATTTGCTTATCTTCCTAGAGGGCATGGTAGTGCCCTGATAACCTTTAGCCCAAGTAAATGTAAGAGCGTTAACATGGATGCCCCGTTTCTCAATAATAAAGTAACACAGTGGGGGAGTGCCGGTCAAGGCTGGAGCTTAGACATGGCACTTTTCTCTTATCGTGGCCTAAAGTTCGACCCATCCAAATCTTTAACTGTCCCCCCCCTGAGGCACAATTTTTTAGAGGGGTCCCTTGGCTGCGTACTTCGCTCCTTGTTTTTCAGAACGAAGCAGCTGCCTCGGGGTTCCATCTTCCTCTATAGGTAGATGTTAATCCCATTTATCGTCCCCTCGGCGCCCGAGAACGTGAAGTCCTCGTGGCCATTTGGTAGTGGGTACGATTGTATCATCAGCTTATGTAGCCTTGATTCAAGGTACCCGCCGCTAACGGGGTGTCTTGTGGGTAGAGGACCGTGCCATATAACTCGTAGGGCCCTTACGATTTATATGAGCATCGGCTCTGTGCCTGCTATTCGAGGTCTTTTTTGTTGGAGTTTTTGCCTCGGCGTTACAGCCTTTTTGTTTGTTGGCGTTTTTGCCTCGGTGTTACAGCCTTTTTGTTTGTTGGCGTTTTTGCCTTGGCGTTACAGCCTTTGACTAGATCATTCTTTCGGAGTTTGATTCGGCGCTTTCGTCGTAAAATTCACTTTATTTCGAGGATACATAGTACATTCTTTTTTTTTATGTGTAATACTTCCTTATATATTTTGCGTTCCACGCATTGCCAAGTCCGAGGCCGTCTTTTTCGTCAATTAGTTTGTACGCTCCTTTTCCCGCCTTCTGCTTGATTGTGTACGGACCTTCCCACACTGGCTCTAGCTTTCCCGCGTTTCCCTTTTGGTATGGCGGTATTTCTCGTAATACGAGTTCGTCAGGTTGAAACTCTCGTTCAATTACTTTTTTGTTGTATCCTCGGGCAGCCCCTTTCTGGTAATTAATGATGTGTTGCCGAGCTTCCTCCCTTTCTTCTTCGAGGTCATCTAATTTTGCGTATATTAAATCTGCCGACAGGTTCTGTTCCCACGCTTTGTATTTATCAGTTGGTATCATTATTTCTGTAGGCAGTACTGCCTCGGTCCCGTATGTTAGGTGAAAAGGAGTCATTCCCGTTGCTCGTCTTTGTGAGGTTCGGAATGCCCACAGTACGTTGTGCAGATGTTCGCACCACTGCTTCTTGTGCGGCAATACTCGCTTTTTCAAGTTGTCTCCTATTGTTTTGTTTGTTGCCTCGGCCTGCCCGTTACTTTGAGGATATATTGGCGTCGAGGTACCGAGCCTTACGTTGTATTGATTTAGAAGTTCTTTAACTTCGGCACTGAGGAATTCTTGGGCGTTATCCGAGACTATCTCTGCGGGTACTCCAAATCGACAGAATATGTTCTCCCAGAAGAAGGTAAATACTTCTTTTCCCGTGTGGCTTCGCAAAGCTTTGGCTTCGATCCATTTGGAGAAGTAGTCGGTTGCGACTATAATGTATCTTCGTTGCCCCGTTCCTGGAATGAATGGGCCGACGATGTCTACCCCCCATTTGGCAAAGGGCCATGGGCTTAGTACTGAATTCAAGTTTGTTGCTGGCGCGTGGATTCGCTTAGCGAATCTTTGACATGGGTCACATTTTTGAGAGATGCTCTTTGCATCGGTATGCATATATGGCCAATAGTATCCCTGAGCCTTTGTTTGCTGCGCCAGTGCTCTCGCACCGCTGTGGGTACCTGCTTCGCCGCTGTGCAGTTCTTTCATTAGTGCGATTCCGTCTACTCGGTGCACACACCTTAATAGTGGTCCCAAGAATGACTGTCGGTGTAAGACCCTGTCTATGAGTCGGTAGTTAGCAGATCTACTAGTCACTTTGTGTGCTTCTAGTGGATTGCTTGGTAATTCTCTGTTTTCCAAGTATTTCCTTATAGGAATTCTCCAGTCGTCGTATTCTTCTTGGATGGCCATCACCAGTTCTCCTTCTTCGGCTGCTATTGATGATTGCTTTATTCTTCCGATTTCGATGGAGATTATGTGTTTATCTGTTACTTTTGAGGCAATGAACGCCAAAGCATCCGCATGCCTATTGTCTTTTCTACGAATGTGTCGTATTTTGAGATGCAGAATTTTCGACATGAGCCTTCTTGCTAACTTCTTATACTTGGATAACAAATCATTAGATTGGTAACTCCCGTCTAATTGTCGTGCAACCAGTTGCGAGTCCGTTGTTATTCTGGCTTCCTGGATTTCCATGCTAATCATGCGTTTTAAAGTATGAATCATTGCTTCGTATTCTGTTTCATTGTTGGTTGCTTCGAACTCCAACCGCAGTGAAAAGACAGTGCGCTCTCCTTCGGGCGATGTGAAGACTATGTCTATCCCTCGGCCATCGCTGTTTACCGATCCGTCAATGAAAATTTCCCATCTCCGAGGATGGCACTGTTCTAGCAGGTCTTCGGGCCCGTCGTCATCTTCGATTCCCAAAATTGGTTCGTCTTCGTGATCCTCTTCTATCGGAAACTCAGCCAGGAAGTCTGCAATGATCTGGGATTTTAATGCCGTTTTGATTTCATACTCCACGTCATATTGTCCAATTTGAGCGTTCCATCTTGCAATTCTTCCTGCTGCTTGGAGATTTTTCAGAATAGACTCGATTGGTGTTTTCGTTAGCACGATTATTTTATGGGCCTGGAAGTAAGTCCGAAGTTTTTGCGCTGCTACTACTAGCGCGAGGATTAGCTGCTCCAGCTTGGTGTAATTCTTCTCAGCTGGAAAAAGGGTCCTACTGATGTAGTATACTGGTTTCTCTTCTTCTTTAGTTGTTACTAGCACTGCACTAATGGCGTCTTTGTTCGCGGCTATGTATAATTTCAAGTTCTCGTCTTTTTCTGGGCGCTGCAGGGCTGGTAAGCTTGCTAGGTAAGTTTTGATCCCCTGAAAAGCGGCCTCCCTTTCGTCTGTCCACACGAATTGTTCTCCCTTTTTCAGAATGCTAAAAAAGTTTTTACATCGATCCGAGGATCGTGCGATAAATCTGCTAAGAGCAGCCAATCTCCCATTTAAAGCTTGCACCTCTTTTATGGTTGTTGGCGATGGCATTTCTCGAATTGCTTGCACCTTTAGCGGGTCTGCTTCGATGCCAGTTTTTGTAACTATGTATCCCAAGAATTTTCCAGAGGTCACTCCGAAGATGCACTTTGCTGGGTTGATCTTCATGTTAATCTGTCGCATTTTTTCCAGGATTTCTCGAAGGTCTTTCACATGGGTGTCGGCTTTTTTGCTTTTGACAAGCATGTCGTCCACGTAAGCTTCGACGGTCTTTTTTAGCCAAGGACGAAAGATATTCTCCATGGCCTTCTGATAAGTGGCACCGGCGTTCTTTAACCCGAACGGCATTCTGGTATAGCAGTATAGCCCGTTGGATGTTAAGAACGCCGTATGTTTCTGATCTTCGTCCGCCAAAGGATTCTGGTTGTAGCCAGAATAACCATCCATGAAGCTTAGCAGCTCGTGGCCGGCAGTTGCGTCCACCATTTGGTCTATGCTGGGCAGGGGATGTGGGTCCTTCGGGCACGCCTTATTTAGATTGCTGAAGTCGATGCATATGCGTACTCCTTTGTTTTTCTTTGGCACAATGACCATGTTGGATATCCAATATGCGTATTGTATTTTTTTAATAATTCTTGTTTCGATCATCTTGTTTAACTCTGATTCGACCGCCGTCTGGTATACGTCTGCTAGCTTTCGAGGTCTCTGCTTGAATGGTCGCACCGAAGGGTTTATATCTAAGTGGTGACAAGCCAAGCTGGGATCTATTCCTGGCATCTCGCTCATTTTCCAGGCGAAGACGTCAGCATATTCCTTCAGCAAATCTTCCAACTCATCTCGCTGCTCCCTTGACATCAGCGTTCCGATTTTTACAATCTTCGGATCTTCATTGGTTCCGATATTTACATCCTCGGTAGGCTATGTTGGGGTAAAGTTCGGAGTATCGTCGTTCATGGCACTGGGATCCTTCGGTGCCTCATTCGTGATTATCTTTTTTCCTTGTATTATTTGATTAATTTCCTCGCGAATCATTTTTTCCTTTTGCTGCTTGTATCTTTCTCTTCGGTTACGCCGCGCATTTTTTCTCTGATCGATGTCTTTCTTGTGACATGCTTTGGACTCCGAGCCTTCGCCGTTGATCTCACCAATACCTTCAGGAGTTGGAAATCTGAGTTTCTGATGCAATGTAGAGGACACCCCTAAGACCCCATGCAACCATGGTCGTCCCAGGATTGCGCTGTATGGCGATTCTATGTCCAGGACACTGAATGTTGTTTTTAGCTCCATCGAGGCCACATACACCGGTAATGAGATGTCTCCCTTTGGTTTTGACGCTCTTCCATTGAATCCGTAGATGGTGTAATCCGAGGGCATCAGTGGAATGTTCGAGAAATACTCCCTGTATGCCATTCCGAATAATACATCTACCGAACTTCCTGGATCTACCAGGATTCTTGGTACTGATACCTTATTTATGTTTATTGTTATCACTAAAGGATTATTACTTGGGCCATCTTCGGGAAGGTCTGCTGCCGAATAAGTTATTGGTTTTAGTTGCCATGGTTCGAATTTTCTTGCTTCGGTGACAATCATTATTTCTTTCCCATCTTTGTCTCTTTTGTGAATTCTTCCCCCAAAACTGCTGCTTCTTGAGCTGACGCTTTCCCTTGTATGAATCATTGAATTGCAATGAACGATTTGCACTGATACTTCATTTTGCGATTTTATTTTGATGTCTTGTCCCGAAGGTCCTAGTTGCTGCTTCGGAGCCTGATCTGATTTTGAAGCCATCCTGGTTATGACCTGTCAAAAAACAAAAAACCCGTGAGGTCCAAGGCGGCTAGCGCAGTGTACTTTGTCGGCCATGTAAGTCTGTACACTGTAACGGATTTTTCAGATGAAATATAAGTCGTATATGCCCTTTTTAGGTATATCCTTAACTACTTATTTCGTCTTTTAGCTCAAATCGTCTTTTTCCATCGGCTTCTTTTTATGGAGCTTTATTTCCAAATATAGTATGAAATTTGAAAGCCCTAAAATGGATTTTCAGGTATAGCATGAATTTTGAAAACCCTAAAATGAATTTTCAGATACAGCATGAATTTGTAATCGTTTTTCGCAAGGCTAGATTCCGTTGTGTAAAACGTTTAAGGCGAACATAAACTGCCTCTTTTGGAAATCGACTTCATCATACCAAGGTTTTAAAACTCTTTAATGGATGATTTTATCACCTGATGCTGTGCTCAAAACTCTTAAACATGTCAAAGCCTTTAAGGTCATTTAGATGCTTAAGGTACAGGAGCTTCTTTTCGGAAAACAAGCTTTTGAAAATCTTTTGAAAAGATTAGAAAATATACTAAAAATTTGAAAACCCGAAAAATCACAGGCAAACCCTAAGTTGTTTTAATCATCCCTGTTTCTAGCGCCAAACTGTACGAGTAGAAAATCTGCATAGGTACTCAAGGAGCCGTATCCATCAGATCTACTCATACATACAGTAGTTTTAGTTGAGATTCAATGGTGCGAAGACCATATGAACAATACCGAAGGTAATCAGAACAGTAATTCAAGACCTAAAACATATAACATCAAAGGCTAAATGCATAAATATTTATCTGTATTTCAATGTTGAGATTACATGAATATAACCCTAAGGAACCAGAGGAGATACA
>JAJJMA010020391.1:0-10265 GCA_023529015.1 Papaver nudicaule | reverse complement strand
TGTTTGGCAGGAACCAAATTAAGGTTTCGGATCCTAAAGTTCATATATGACTAGAACCTAATTTAGGTTCCCAAATCAAGATTCCATATAGCGAAACCAAAGTAAGGTTTCGAACGTTAGATTTTGTTTTAACAAAACCTTGGTCAAGGTTTCGAAACAAGCACATATTAATCTCGTCACAAATGTTTGGTGTCGAACTTGAGAGTCCATGTGGTCAAGAGACATTTCAGCATCACACCTTTTTGTCCTTGACGCACAGGTTTATTTCCCGGTTCACATAAACTTTTAGGAAACCCCAGGGTCTTTTCAACCTTTTAGAACTCACATGGTCAAGACACATTGGTCTCGATTCTCAAGTCACTGTTAGCCAGCAAACATCGTTTCGAACTCAAGTTCTCTCATTGGTCACAACGTTTAAGTTTCGGATCGAATAGCTTATGAATATAAAAACAAGATTATGGTTTCAAAATCAAAGTTAAGTTTTACCAAAACCTACACTGAGGTTTCGAAATCTGAAAGTCCATAATTGAGATAACAGGAATATGGTTTCGAAATCTAAAAGTATGATATGGCATTCTAGATGTTCATATGTAGAGAATCAAATAACTGATTCAGAACTTCAGTAATCAGAGCCAAAACGAACTCAGAACAGCAGTATATCGAGTCTACACAATATAAGTGTGAGTCACGATCTCAACTACATTTAGTACATACAAGTACGTACTAATCAATCCGACAGAGTCAGACAAGGTAAGTCGAGACACAATATTGTGATGGATTAAATCTCGTAATACTACCAAGACAACAACACAACTGCTATATCCAACTCGCAGGTTTTAGGAAAAACCTTATATCACTTACAACAATAATACCGCAAGCGATAAAGTGGAGTTATATCTTAAGACACGTTGATCACAAGTGATCAAGTCATAACGTAAAGCTCAAGCATTAAGTTATGTTTTTGTCTTTTATAGCACAAGTGTAAAAGATAATGGAATCGCGTTATTTAGATTCACTAACCTCTTGAATATGAAGCCGGATGTCTTCATTTGATCTTCAGTCTTCTTCAACTCTTCGAATAATAATTCTAATTCCTACCAAAATCTTCCACAACCTAAAGCTAACTTAATGATGACCACCTTACCTAATGTGTGTTGTCTAGCGGTCGAGTTTTGATCACTAAAGTTGACAACTGAGCTTGACATACCAACACTTAGTGAGGTTGACCGAGCCATGCTCTAACACATTGAAACCATGAAGACTTCCATCATAATTTTGTGTACATATATCGAACATGACGACTATGAGTTTCTTCTTCTTGCAAACTACTGCTCCAAATAACAAAGTAATGTTATGTCATTGTACACAATTAGAGGTTCTGCTTATACTATAATTTAAAACTATCCGCCAAAAATTATAACATATAGGTTCGGCTACAAAAAAATCAGTCGAACCTACCTAGTTTCTGCCATAAGATAAGTTCGACGGATTCATAAAAATTTAATTCAAGCCGAACCTGTTAACTTAGAGTTCGGTATAAAATTTTGGTTAGTAATCTGAGCCGAACTGTTATTGAGTTGTTCAGTTTTAGAAATGAAAAATGAAGTTCGGCTTACAATTTTGCCTAGCACAGTCAGCTGAACATGGTTCTGACAAAGGGGAAAAAACCCAAATTTTTTCAACGCTATCTTAATTATTAAGCAATAAAAAAAAAGGGTTCGTGGGAAATAGCTTCTAATTCGATTCGATTTCTGAGGATTTGATTCTTGCTCTCCAACCGGATCTGATTCGATTTGTGCTTAACTTTTCCTTCTTCTCTGCTTGGTGGATTTGAATGTGTTGGATGGTTCAAATTAGGATTTTCATTTCTAACATTAGGCCTTGTTCACCTCATCATATGAGAACCAGAAGAAATTATAATTTTTAATTTGAGTTTTATGGAAATTATGATCCTAAAAGGGGAAGAGAGAAGAAAAACTGAACTTTGATTAGGGCTAGGTTAAGGTTTAAGGATGGGGGCAGTTTAGTAAATTTAGTTTGGGAAGGTAACTTAGTAACTTTGTGCTCACATACTATGGTAAGCTTTCTATCAAGAGGGGAGGCAAAATTTGGAGAGAGAGAGGCCCCAAATCAGCCTTCTTAGAATAAGCTTGCTCAAGTTATTTGTTTCCAGGCCCAGAATTTTAGTTCAATGCATCCGACTAGTAGCTAATAGCTGGTGCTTTTACCTACAAAAGCGATGTAGAAACGATATATACAGAAAGATCCAGTACACTGGAGGTACCATAAGAACGCATACGGCTTCTCTTCTTTATAAATGAAAATCACTTGCGGACACTAATGAGCTTCAGCAGAAAAATCAGGCTCTGCTGGTTTTTGAAGAATCAATGGTGGTAATCTCTCTTGTAACCTTGTCTTCCGCGAGCCATGGCGTCGAATTGCACGCAAGGCATTTGCAGCAAAACGTGAAGCATATATCGTAGCACCAAGGCTTGGTGAGGTACCGCCACCCTTAGCCAGTGCATCCTGTAACCTGTCCTCTTCTTCATGCAAGGACTCCTCGGCTTTCTTCTTATTATACCTCCGCCAAGCTGCTTGTATGAAACATGCAGCCCATGTCCTCCATTGCTGAGAGTAAAATCTGAAAGTGTGACGGAGTTGCTTACTGTGCAATCGCCTGAATTGCGAAGCTACACTCTTTAAATGATCAGCCATTAGAGCGAAGCCCTCGACCTCTGTCAAAGCCCGAACAGTTCTTGTGGATAAGGGAAGATTGTTATTCGAATTAGGGTCTAAAGCCCATGTAAGAAGTTCTTCTCCACAAAAGTCTCCTTCTTTTAGATGATCAGAGTTGAAAAATCCAGTCCTTCCACCATTCGTAGTCACACTCCATAGTTTTCCCCTCATTATAAAGAGCATCTCACCGACAGGGTCACCTTCACGAACAATATAGCTGTCTTCTGTGTACAAAGCTGGCTTGAGGTGATCACACATTGCATCTAGTAGTTGCTCGTCCATTTTTTCGAACATTGGTACCTAAAAGAGCAAGGAAGACATAAGATCATCTTTCAAAAACTAGAAGCCATCCCTAAGTTGGATGACTTTACATAATCAGTCAAGAAATTGAAACAGAGTAAAGAAAAGACCATCATTCTAAGGTCAAAAGAGTGATGAAAAAAATAACTAAAGTTGGTCAATTCATTCACATATATATTCATTCACCATAGTTCATATATTCATATTTCATATCTTGAACTGAAGGTGTTTTTCCAGCAAAGATGCAGTGACGGAGAGTAATAACAAATATAAGAAGGCAATAAGGTCTTACCCTCATGAGCAGATTCAAACAAAGATGACGCTTGATGTCCCTCCTGAGGTCCTTGGGAAGGTTGCAGATGAGATTCTGTTCATCTACCCCTCTTGTTTCTTGCCATTTGTACTGTTCATACCGCCTAATCCGTTGCTTCAAGGGGTCAGGGAGCAGACGATGGGACATCCACTGCTCCGCATCCCGACGCTTCACTCTCATTTCTTCTAATCGAACAGTATTTGACTGGAGATATGTCTGTAAGAAAAGTACAAAGGATTGGATCATCTCATTTCTTCTCATTCCCCTATTATAGAAAGGGGAAGTGATCATAGAGATAGTATTGTTGGTTTCTCTATCCTGAGTTTGTATCGATGTTGTATACCTCTTCCACTCAGTGTTTCTAATGTGTTTCCTTGAAGGGAATACATATAAGCAACTAGTGAAAGTTATAAAAGGAAGGCTTCAAACTAACCTGCATGTTGCCGATAAGAAGAGAAAACAAGACCAAGCCAAAGATGGAAATCGAAACCGCAAATAGAATCTCCCCAACAAACGTACTAGTTTCCAGATTTTGACCAAGTGAACTGTAAGCAATAAATAGTCGTCCTTTATCCAAATGTGACATAGATTCCACTAAAATGAGCAAATAAAGTTCTTTAAGATAGATCACATATACAAAACTCGGGTGTATAAGCACAAACCTCAGACTTCTCAAGCCCCACCACAAGCAGTAAAAGAGCTTTGATGGAAAATCAGTTGACTCTAGCACACCAGATTTAAGTGCATCAAGGTATATACCAAAATTGAATGGAGCTGTATCATTAAGTAAACAATGGACCTTTCGATCTACTTTGTTGGCCACAGAGTTGTTTCCACAGTATAAAGATTGGTAGCATGTCTGGTTTTTGGCACAAGCATTGTACCAACATCTGTCTTGCCGCTCAATCGAGAGAAGATACCAAGAGGCTCCAAACATCTAAAAGGTAGAAGAGAATCAGATGGGATAGATCTTTTTCTCATGTTGTAAAAGACAGGAATAAGCTTAAACAGCTGAACTCCATAGAAGAATGTAATTGATATACTCGTACAAAACACACATCAATCAAGTTAACGTAAGACAATCTAACTTACGTGACTGAAGAGCATGTAAAGAAATAGATTAAAAGCAGCTCCAACCCATGCTGTTTCAGTAATTATACCAGATGTTCTTGTGACTTCTTTATACAGTGGATAGATTCGGTAAAGCCTTGGAAAGTACTGGAAAAATACAACGAATCGCAACAAGTTTTTGGTATTCAAAGCAGACGAGCCATGCAATTTGGGGACGATAAACCAAATAACCACCTGATCAGACCAAAAGGTGAACATTACGCCTCAAATAAGTAGGTTAGAAAAACTCCATAAAGTGAATGATCAAAAAGATGAAAAAACTGTATTGCACAAAAAAATCTTGGAATCGCTGTAGTCTGAAACTAGTAATTTTAACGACCCATGCAACTTAACAACCCAAACAACAAAGAGAAGTGATAGAGTCTATAATGGTGAGGCTCTTCTGCATATCCTGTGTGCGCAGAAACTTGCTCTTACTTTATCTATGTAATTAGTAATCAGTATTAATTAGTGATGCTTTTAGATATATTGATGGCTGAAAGAACTCTTGTACCTGTGGAAGTGGAAGAACTGCTAGAATGTCAACAAGGAAGGATGAGCACAAGTACCGCTGAGCTATGGATATAGGATCCTTCACCAAAACACCCCTTCCAAACACCCGAGAAGAAGGAGCAATAAAACCAGTCCGAAATTGAAAGATAATATGAAGTACATAAAAGATATCGGTGAAGGAACGTAGAACAGAAGCAGTTATCTGCAACTTCTCATCCAAATTCAGGCAGTGCTTCTCCTTATCTATCAATGGGATGTAGAAGAATAAAGGGTCCAAGTAAACTGCAAGCACACATGACAATACAAATATCTTGTTCCACTTTTGAAGAAATGAACCCTGGGGGTCAAGAATTTTTCTCTTAGACTCTGTGTCTGATACTGAAGAATCACTAGAGGAATTGAAATTAAAAGATTTCCTGATGTGTCTTATCCCTTCCGAACCCCGTGACAAACCTCTCCATATTCTTTCTGTGATAGAGCTTATTGATTCGGTAAATTTCCCAGAATCATCTCTCGTGGAGAAACGCCTCTCGGAACTTAAAGATCTCTCTGAAGACCAGTCCTGGAACCTGAGGCATCAGACAGTCAGCAAGTTCCTTAAATCACAAACTACAAAACTATATATTCCAGGTAACAAATGCAATTTGAACTAATAGAATCCCAGGGTAATAATTTAAATAATTGAACTAAAAGTACAGTATTTTTGAATTGTCAGGAATCAGGATTCAAGAAAGAATACATGCAGAAATCGAGAGAACAAACCTGTTCAGTGAATAATCTAATTACACATTCAATAAAGTCTTTAAATAATGAAGTAGAAATGCAATCTAACAAAACCGCTAATACTACCTAAAGCACAAAAATGAATTCAAACAAAATAAAATAAAATTGAATGCCAACATTTAGAAAGTTGATAAATAAAAATAACTAGAGAACAGAGGAACTCACTTGACAAACTTTTCTTCTCGGAAGTTCATTTATTCAGATTGTGCACAAAATCAAGTCCTAAATACGTTCAGCACCGATTCCGAAAGAAGCTCAATCCTCTTTGTTCCCTTTGCTGCTAGTTAATCACCATTACGATAATTGTCACTCCCTGCAATAGATTAAATCAATTTAAACCCTCAAAACCCTAAACCACTTAGAAACTGGAAATTCAAAACCCTACGTTATACTAAATCAAAAGACCTATAACAAACTCATATAATCCTACTAAAATATCACACGTATTTATTTTGCTTCCTAAATACTAGGACATAAAATAATAGTTATGATTTCAATTATCCGAAATCATCACAGTATATGTTGATCACATCCTCACGGGCATAGCCATACAGCATACAGGTTGAACCATAGGATTTACATAATCAACCAAATACAATTACTATTTTTGGTATCTATCTCTACAATTACTTAGTGGATACTTCCAAGTAATGAAAATTCTGTTCTTACTTATCAGTAGCAGTTCAGATATCAACTAAAGTAGAAAATTCTGAAAAATTGTTTTCATTTCTCACCATAATTCAACTACTTTACACAAGATTTCTCTAGTCAAGTTAGGTACAGAAGAAAGTAACAGAGATACCTCAAGAAATTAAGAAAAATTTACCTAAGAATTGCAGATTTTTTTTTTGTGAACAGAGTAGAATTCATGAGTGTTGTTGATACTTATCAACTTGATTTTATTATCTTCCTTTAATTTCTGAGGACTGAAACTAAAAGTAGGCGATGTTTTAAATGCGATGAAGCTTCCACGAGACTTCGACGTAACGACTCCAGCGCTTTTCAAGACCTTGACCTGAGCACGGAGATGCTGATTTTATGTTTTGGAGAGAGAGACAAAACCAGAGTGAACCCCACTGTGGATTATTACTGACAGTCAAGACAAACAAAAATGAACAGTCGTAGTACAGGGACACCGGATTTTTACACCGGATCCTTACACCCCTACGTGGCATTAACATCCACAGTAGATTCCCACCCACCCAACCCCACCCCACCCAAAATTAACAGGCCCCCCTGCTATAAGAATGAGTCAACCACCGGATGCCACGTTATGGTGTAAAAATCAGGTGTAGGAAATCCGGTGTTTTTAAAGTGTTTTCGAAAAATAAAAGAGGCTGCTGCTCAACAACAAAGGGGACGGGGGACCTAACTTGAATGTGGGGCCCCTTTTTTGTGATGATATAGCCAGATAACCAGTGATAGATGGGCCTGGGCCCCTACCCAAGTCCCATCCAGTCGAACCGGCCCCACTGCCAGATCCGACCCGCCTTACCCCATCTACCATCACATCATTTTTGTTAACAGAGGGAGTCAAACTCCCACCTTCCCTCAAAGAGGAGTTGTAGGTTTCGGATGTACTACACAGTGGAACCTTCAGATAGTGTCAGTGTTAAGAGATGACCTTTTGATGGTTTATGGTGAATCGGTGACAAATTTGTTAAATCTTTCGGGGTTAGTCTCCCTTCTTATGCATATCGCAAACTGGTTATTCAGTTATTTTTGACCTTATGTCCCTACCTAACTGGCAGAATGGACTGCCTAACTTATCGCGTGATGTAATCTACATCCACAGCGATACCGCGTGATGTTATCTCCTTCGCAGATTAGATTTTCGTTCAGCGGTTAAAATTTCATGGTCTATAAATACCATTTCAACTCACACCTTCTCAATAAATCTTTTCGGGTTTGCTTTTCTAGAATATGGGTAGTTCAAAGTATAGTCCACTTCATTCGGTATTTCAGTTCACGGATGTGGACGATTTCTCTATTTATACTGACTATGTGACACTCTCATCTGAGGCAACACAGACGAATGAAGAGCTGTGGAAAAAATATATTTACAGAGTTCTAAAAAGAGACCCTAGAAATCGATTGACGTACTGCTGAATAAATAAAGAATCGTTTTTCAACGATTCACACAATGCTGCTAAAACTTGTGAAGTTTACCAACCAAATCAATGAATGGAAGAAACATTGGAGAAACGAACGATGATGTGTAAAGAAGATCGTTCAACACTTTATGTTTGCTACTTAAATATGTGCAGTATAATGATTACCTACTTAAATATTTGCTAGTTAAATATGTGTAGTATAATGGTTACCTACGAAGACATCAATAGAGGCTCAGATTACATTATGACACTCCCAGTTGGCGAGGCACTTATTTGTTGTAGATTATATCCATCCTATTTGGTTGGCTGACTTCTAAGTTGTAATTAACTAGAAAAAATAAAATAGTTACATTTGTTTATCTTTATCAAGGATCATAAGTTGTTTCACTCCTTGACTTGGCCAGACTACGAAAAGAAAGAATGATCTTGGACTATACAAAAACGACAAACACATTTGGATCACACAAGTGTGAAACGAATCATCTATGTCCCAAGTTGCATAATTTGGACGGCAAATCTTTTAAATATGTAACATGTTACAGTATTCTTAGGGTGATTAACATATACAACGGATTTGTGTAACAGTTAAGTTAAGACTACAGCCTTTAACTCGTTTGCTCTATGTTTTAATTAATAAAATGTTTTAAATAACTACTACTGCCGAAGAAACTTGTTTGCCCAATGTTTACTTAACAAAAATGTTTTAGTTTACAACTTAGAACGAAGACCATTACACAAAGACATACAACTAAACTAACCCAAAACAATGATTCCAAATGCTTTGAAGATTAAATCGACAGCTTCAAAGTGGATAAACGGCTTTCCTCTCTATTTGGTATACTCAGCCTGCGCCGCAAACCTGTTGTACTTGTAGCACAAATTCCTTATGTGAATAGGTTAAAAAAAAAATGTGTAAATTGGTTTTGTCACTAAAATTGACAAAGGGGGAGATTGTTAGGACATTGTCTGGTCAAACCCACTAGCGTTGGTATGTCAAGCTAGTTGTCAGTTTTAGGTGCCAAAACTCAATTCTTGATTTAGCCTACTAGAGTTTAGATTTCGGAATTGGGATATAGACAAAGTAGTAGAGACCTTGAAGACGAAGACTGTGAAGACAAAGAAGACATCAATTATTCTTCATCGACAAAAGATTAGTAGGAGTTATGACATTATGGAAATTCTTCTATTCTACTTTCTCTATTCTTTCGAAATATAGTCGACTATTTTAGTAGTGATAATAGCGATTGAGATTGTATTCTTGTCTAACGTGGCCTTGTGTCATGACCAGTGTTTGTTCCCACAAATACTGTGAGTACAAGAATGAATGAGATAGATTCGGTGCCATGTGTCCATTACAATGGTTTGCTTGCAAATCGTTAGTTGGATATGGATGAATCTAAAGGAGTACTCTTGAGCAAAGAGTCCATGGATTACAGCTGAGGACGTATACACGTCTAAGTCCTGGCCAGCCCAGAACTTCCAGCGGAATCCAGATTTGAAAAAATCTGACAGGCGGACGGTTCACGAACCGATTCGCAAACCAGAAACTCGGATTTCTTCTGAGTTCCAAAGTGACTGAACATTTCGCGAACTAGGACGCGAACCCAATGTTGGTTACTTTGCTGGTGTCAGATTTAGTGGATATTCTTTCAGAATTTCACTTGGGTCAAACTCTAAACTCCTTTATCTCTTAGATGGACTTGTATATCACATAATATCTTTTGTGTTCCATCTAACGATCCTCAATGAGTCAATAAGATAAGATTATCTCTGGTCTGTTGGATTCTATCTTGAAGTGTTTTTGAGCTAACAAAATACTTGGCAGATAATGATAAAAAGAATTCCAATTGAGATTAATCTCTATTACTTGGTTATCAAGTTTAGGGTTTCCTTAACTTGTGGGACAAGTAATTGATTGTTTTATTCCAAAGCAACCTATCTTATTGAATGCTATAAATAGAGGTGTCTACGGACAGATACCGCAAGCATCAAGCATACGTGAAGGTCCTTAGGGAAGGTAGCGTAAACTCTTTTCACTTCGGTGAATGCTTGTTGTGGTATAGTCATCCTCTATAGGTTGCAGCTCCTCTGGGAACTCCCTACGACTATAAAAGACTTCTCTTGAGAGTTGGGAAGCACAGGTAGGAGATTGAGACCATATTTGGTTGAAATCGGATTAACCTGTAACCTTGGTAACCTTCTATTTCATAGTCCGTCTCTTCTGTTATACGGCTATTCAAG
This sequence comes from Papaver nudicaule, assembly GCA_023529015.1. NCBI lineage: Eukaryota > Viridiplantae > Streptophyta > Magnoliopsida > Ranunculales > Papaveraceae > Papaver > Papaver nudicaule. The sequence continues at coordinate 155 of JAJJMA010020391.1, read as the reverse complement.
AACTGATACGTTACACACAAGGTTGAAAGGTAGCAACGCACGGCTGCACTCGGTGTTGTAAGACCTAGTTATCTCCAGTTATACAAGTTTCTTAAGTGATTCTTCGTGTATAACTGAGGTAGAGACAAATTGGGCATAGCTTACTCGGTTTGCTT
>JAJJMA010020389.1:0-14301 GCA_023529015.1 Papaver nudicaule | reverse complement strand
TTGCTTATGTGAGTCATTGTGTTTTCATGATCTATAGAGGATGAGTCGACGTAACGACAACAACAATGATGTGAACTTGGCGGCAGTAATGCAAGCTTTGAATGTTGTTGCACAAGCTATGACTGCACAAGTGAATGCTAACCAGAATACACCTCCACCACCACCTATCAATCACCGAGCTGAACTGGTGATGAAATTCTTAGGACAGAGGCCTGAACCTTTCAAGGGCCATCCTGATCCATTAGTTGCTGAAGATTGGATGCACAAGATCGAGAAGATCTTTGCCTTATTGCAAGTTGCTGATGACAACAAGCTGAACCTTCCAGTATACATGCTGGAAGGAGAAGCTACACGTTGGTGGGATCTGACTCGTCGTTCCAGAAACAATGGAGTATTCACTTGGCAAGAGTTTAGACTTGCATTCTTGAGCAAGCACTTCCCTCAAGATGCAAGAAATCAACGTTTGATTGAGTTCATGCAGCTAACTCAGAGGAATATGACTGTAGCACAGTACCAAGCTAAGTTTGAGGAGCTCTCTCGATTTGCACTCTTCATGATTGCAGATGAGAGGATGAAAGCCTCTAAGTTTCAAGAAGGATTGAGACTAGCTATCAAGAGTAGGATATCAGTGTTAAGGATTAACACTTATGCTGAGGTTTTTGAAAGAGCAATGATTGTTGAGAGAGACTTGGAAGAGGCAAGTAGGATTCGAGAACGCCATCATGGTGAGAGGAACAACAATCGTACAACAGCAATAAGAGGAGGAACACCACACCATATCAGGGAAACAACACCACCACTCAGAGGAGAGACAATGTGGCTAATGCATAAGGAGGGTCAGCTAGACCAGTGTGCTTTGAGTGTAAGCAACCAGGCTCAAGAGGTTTTTGCCCTGAACTTGCTAATAAGCAACAACAACCATTTGTGCCTCAACAACAACAGAACAACACTCAGAGGAATGCACCACCAAATCAAACAAGGATGCAGAATAATCAGCAGCCTAAGGCATTCAACACTGTGCAAGTAACTCAAGATGCAGACGACGCAGTTATATTCCTAGTTTTTAACACTTGGGCTGAGATTTTGTTTGATACTGGTGCTACGCATTCATTCATTGCATCATCCTTTGTATCATCATTAGGTTTGAAAACTGAGAAACTCACCGAGAGTTTTGGTGTAACTAATGCAGTAGGAGGTAGCACACAAGTCAACAATGTGGCTAGATCATGTTTAGTGTGTATAGCTAAGCATGAGTTCTTAGTTAATTTGGTTGTCATGAACATGGCAGGTTATGACATAATCCTGGGAATGGATTGGTTATCTACTTGTCATGCTAGGTTTGATTGTTATCTTAAACGTGTTACACTATGTTCTAGAGAAGGTAAAATGGTACATTTTACGGCACCACGTATCTTTATGAAACCACTTATGTTATCTGATAGATGCACTAGTCATTCAAGTACTAGAAGTTTTCTGTATCATGTGGAGATGTTGGAAGGAGAGCAAGAGTCACCATCTGCTAAAGGAATTTCCATTGTAGAAGAGTTTGTTGATGTGTTTCCACACGAGTTACCAGGTTTACTACCTAGAAGAGAAATAGAGTTCTCTATTGAGATTCAACCAGGTGTCTCACCTATTTCTATAGCTCCTTATCTAATGGCACTTATAGAACTGAAAGAGTTAGACAAGCAACTACATGAGCTACAGGATCAAAGATTCATTAGATGCAGCACGTCACCATGGGGTGCACCAGTTTTGTTTCTGAAGAAAAAAGATAGCTCATTACGGTTGTGTATTGATTATCGACAGTTGAATAGAGTCACGGTGAAGAATAAATACCTGTTACCTAGGATCGAGGATCTGTTTGATCAATTGAAAGGTGCTCAATACTTTTCAAAAATTGATTTACGTTCAGGTTATCACCAACTGAGAATCAAAGAAGAGGATATACCAAAGATAACATTCCGTACACGTTATGGACACTTTGAGTTTGTAGTAATGCCATTTGGTCTCACTAATGCACCAGCATCATTCATGGACCTTATGCATCGCATCTTTAGGCCATACTTAGACAAGTTTGTAGTGGTCTTTGTAGATGATATCTTTATCTACTCAAGGTCTAAAGAAGAACATGAAGAACACCTTAGAACATCATTAACATTGCTGAGAGCACACCAGCTATATGCAAAGTTGAGTAAGTGTGAGTTTTGGCTCACTGAAGTACAATTATTAGGACATGTAGTTTCCGGGGAAGGAATCAAAGTGGATCCATCTAAAATTGAAGCTGTAACCAAATGGGAAAGACCAAAGAATGTATTTGAAGTACGTAGTTTTCTTGGCTTAGCAGGATACTATAGAAGATTTGTTTTGGATTTCTCTAAGTTAGCAGCACCACTAACAAGATTGACACGCAAGGACGTTAAGTTCAATTGCACTGATGAGTGTGAAGAGTCATTCACCATTTTGAAGACAAGGTTGACCACTGCACCAGTCTTGACTACTCCAGTAAGTGGAGTTGGATATGTCATCTATTCAGATGCATCATTGAAGGGATTAGGATGTGTGCTTATGCAGGAAGGTAAGGTTGTAGCTTATGCTTCTATTGAAGACACATGAGATGAATTGCCCAACTCGTGACTTAGAACTATCAGTTATAGTGTTTGTATTGAAGTTGTGGAGACACTATCTTTATGATGAGAAAATTGACATATTTTCTGATCATAAGAGCCTACAATACATCTTTACACAAAGAGATTTGAACCTGAGACAAAGAAGGTGGATGGAGTTTCTCAAAGATTGTACCTACACATCTCATTATCATCCCGGGAAAGCTAATGTAGTTGCAGATGCGTTGAGTAGGAAGTAAGAGCAATGGTGGCAAGCATGGCTATACATGCATGGGATTTGCATAGAGAGATAGAGGAAACCGACATACATGCTGAAGAAATAGTATGTAACACCATGATTGTGCCAGAACTACAACAAAAAATTCAGGAAGCTCAACAAAGTGACAATGAGATGATTTGGATACATAAGCAATTGTCAGAAGGCCAAACACCTGATGGATGGAGCAATTTTGCTAGTGGATTGAGATTCATGGGAAGATTGTTTGTGCCATTACCACTCAGAATGAAGGTATTAGAAGAAGCTCATAACTCAAAGTTTACAGTACACCCAGGAGGATCAAAGATGTACCATGACATGAAGAGACAATATTGGTGGAAGGGAATGAAGAAGGATGTAGCCACTACAAAAATACAGAGTTTTAGTGACGCCCAAGAACCGTGACAAATAATCGAAAAACCGTGGCAAATAATAGTTTGCCACGGATTCAGTTCCGTAACAAATAGTCCTGTGGCTAATAGTATTTGCACGATGATTGCCACGGTTTTTGACGCGTAACTAATAATACATAATCTTTTGCCTCAGATTTGTCATGGTTAATTATCATTAAGATCCCACACGTTTGGGAGTATTTGCCACGCGTTTTTTACTGGTTATTGCTCCGATATCATTTTCCACAGATTTTATTGTTTTGCTGGTGTATCAATGCGCCTCTTACGGTGATAAACCTTTTCAATAGAAATATTAATTTACATGAACCATTCCAAAAGTAGAATTCATTCATTCAAAAATCAAAACTACAAAGTTGTCCGACTTACATTGAACAAAAGCGAACAAAAGTTGACATTACAAAATTTCAAGTATTAACAAGTTTCCAAAGAAAAATTTAGTAGAACATGGAAAAAATAACTAACAGGGTGAACATCAATTCCTTGCTTAAGTATTTCAACACATCTGTCAATATAGAGCAGAACTTTATGTCATTCGATGAAACCTGTGACATGAAAAATATCAAGTTTGACATCAATGACAAATAAAATAAACATATATATATATATATTAAATTCACAACTTATTCATATATCTTAATGTACATGACTTATATAGTCAGTACGGAAAAATTTAACGAAGAAAAAAAAATCACCGAAAATCAACGTAATGTACATGACTTAATAAGAGTACGTCCTTGGCAGCGCCAAAACAAAGATATGCTTTTTTGAGAAGATGGAAATTGATTCAGCCTAGTCAAAGAACTTCTTTGGCTGAAAGATTTACCCAAGCTAGAATTACGTACCTACAAATATGCGCAAAACAACAAATTTTTCAATTCGATGTTTGCTTTTTAAGCAGGCTTGAATCGCTTGATATTAGATGACTGTGGGTGCAAGCTTGAGAATTCACAGGCATTTGTGCTTGATTATGAACTTAGTCCCGCAACAAGCTCGTTTTAAGCATACTTGTCCTCAAAGTGAGGGCCTAAATTCGGCACTACACAATAATCAATATAATAGCAGAGTTAAAATTACCAATACATAGATGATCAAGGAGAATAAGATGGTATGCACCAAATATGCTAACACACGAATCAACAACAGATGAAGTCCAAATATTGTCGTATAACTAATTAGATAGGATTACCATGGCCTTAACAGGCTGAAATCTAATCGTCTCAAAATAGAAAATGCTTCTTTAATCGGCAACAGATCAAGTCTTAATTCTCTTTCGTGTTCTGTCGCAACTGTACAAACAAGTCAAGACTCTCAAAACTGAAACAAAGAACCATACACCAAGAGCAATTGATACAGTCAAACAAGTCAAGACGTTGAGTTCCAAGATAATATCAATCAGTTAGTTTAGTAGGAAATTGCTAAATGATACGCACAACTTGTGTAAAGCAGCTTAGTTAAAATCCTCAACCTACATACGACAAAACCAAAGAGTACCTCCCATCCCAGGAATAATTCCAAGCGCTAGCCCTGGCAACCCAAGTGAACTTTTGAAGTTGTGATTCGTGCGTTGCATCCCTGTTAGTCTGTTACAATCAACCAGGACAAAGACCATACACTCTTAGCATCATATATTTACAATTTATAATGGTACAGCAATGCAACTTAGCAAAAATCACTAACCATTGCCAATTCTAACCACCTGCAATTGCAAGTCTTCTCATAGCAACATGCTTTCTGGCCTCTGCTCAACGTTCCAGATCTCATCGTTAGTTAATAATTTACGGAGAATATAAGTAGTTCCTGTAATTTTTAGTAAAGTGCTTGATATTTTGTAGAAATCTGGGTTGCCAATACTACTTCTTAACACTAATTCATTTTGCAGTTTGACTTGCCATGCCAAAAGAGCATCCGATTCTTTAGTTTCTGTCTTTTGGGAGTAAACTTATCAACTTCCCCTGCTTATTCAAGTGTAGAAGCATCTTCTAGCCGATTAATCATGAGATCTACGCAAAGATCGTTAGATAACAAAAAGTAGAAAGCAATACTCATCTAACAGCAATGTATTGAATGTCAACAACCTATTTACGTCACTAAGGTAGCAAAATATTTACTGTCTATCTTAGAACCAAGAACAAACACGTTGCATTTATAAGACCCAATCAATCTGCTACGATTTATTGTCTTAGAACAGCAAACACCTTGAAAACATTTCATACAGAATTCGCAACCGTTATCATGATTCTTCTTAAGAATAGAAACACAACCATGCTAATAATCATAAAGCTTTAAAAATTTATTAAAATCAAAAATAAACTGACGATTGAAAGTTTGAATCGTACCTTATCAGAATTTTGAATTTGTTAGTCCATGGGTTTCTTTTATTGCATTTGAACAAACCTCATCTTTAATATAATCTTCTTCATTAAATAATCCTTCTTTCAGAGCCAAAAATTGATGAAAACAGGCAAGGATGGAAGAAATTATTGGATTTCCTTGTTCTAAATCTGATCAAATTATATTAGAAAATAGTTCAAATTAAAAAGAGAAAACTATCAACCAAGAGTAAAAAATTGAAGATCGATAACAATTACGTTTAACCCTAGATTCAGAAAATCAAATCAAGAAGAGCTAATTCTACACAACTTAGCAAAAGATTGCCTACTCTGTGTACATACAGTTTCAGAATTTTCTATTCTTTTATCACGCGTAATCGAAGAAATATGAGAGTTGAGGGGAACTGTAGATACAGTTTCAGAGTTTTATATTTTTTTATCACGCATTATCGAAGAAATAGGAGAGTTGATGGAACTGGGGAGTTATTTCTCTTTTGTGGGGTTAAGTCATAACTTATAAAACTGGACCCGTAGCAAGTTCACATCAGGTTGTAGCAAATGACATTAATTGCCACGACTATAAATTGGGGGCGTGGCAAAATATGATCAGTAGCTACGAATATAAGAATCCGTGGCAATAGGGTAGTGGCTAAAAATCATTATTTTTGTAGTGAGCCTTATTTGTGTCAAGATGTCTCACTTGTCAACAAGTAAAGATTGATCATCAGAAGACAGGAGGATTACTTCAACCTTTACCAATTTCAGAATGGAAATGGGATCATATCACTATGGACTTTGTTATGGGCTCATGGTAACTGCATTTCCGCAACTGCCTAGAACAGTTCACGGTAAGGATACCATATGGGTGATTGTGGATAGAGTAACTAAGTATGCACATTTCCTAGCTATTAAGAAGAAGGATACATTGACTACATTGAGTCAATTGTACATACATGAGATTATCAGGTTACATGGAACTCCAGTATCCATTGTATCTGACAGAGATTCTCGTTTTACATCACAATTGTGGCAAAGCTTACCGAAGGCTTTGGGAACTAAACTATCACTTAGTACTGCATATCATCCTCAGACGGATGGACAATCAGAAAAAGTGATTTAGATTGTGGAAGACATGCTAAGAGCCTATGCATTGGACTTCAAAGGGAGTTGGAGTGAACACTTACCATTAATAGAGTTTGCATACAACAACAGTCATCAAGCTAGCATAGGAATGGCACCATATGAAGCACTGTATGGGAGACCATGTAGATCACCAGTTTGTTGGACTGAGATTGGAGAAAGAAGCATATTTGGACCTGACATGGTACAAGAAACAACTGAGAAGGTGCAACTGATTAGGCAAAGGCTAATCACAACACAAAGTAGACAAAAGAATTATGCAGATAAGAGACGTAGACCATTAGAGTTCAATGTGGGTGACATGGTATTGTTAAAGGTTAGCCCACATAGAGGAATCACCAACGAAAGGGAAGCTTTCACCGAGATATATTGGACCATTTCAAGTACTACGTCGAGTTGGAGCAGCTGCATACCAGTTAAAACTACCCCAACAGATTGGACATGTACATGATACCTTTCATGTATCAATGTTGAGGAAGCACGAAAGAGATCCCTCATATGCCATTGACTCTGCACAAGTCATGGATTTGGAGGATTTGGAAATTCAAGAAGATGCTACATATGTGGAACAACCACTGAAGATATTAATTGGACTACAAAGAACATGTCTTACGCACCAAAATCATTCCCATGGTTAAGATACAGTGGCAACGCCGACAAGTTGAAGAGGCAACATGGGAAATGGCATATGATTCAGGATAAGTATCCCAAACTCTATAGAGGTAATACTTGAATTACGAGGACGTAATTCTTTTAAGGGGGGGTAGGGTTGTAATACCCTGACCCAAATTTGACTGCATACATGCATGATATGGTCAAGTATGAGCCCATCTTTGTTTGTGTGAGTGTTCTATACCTTGCTTGTTACGTATGACTTGTGCATGTTACGTGTGATTAATGCCTTTTTTACTCATTATAGCTAAGTATAGGGAGTTGCCTTAGATGTGAAGGTTAACAAGGGGAGGTACAAGCAGGATATGAGGCACATTGGTACATGTATGGCTAGCCATGACACTTAGGCTAGACGAGGCTTAGCTAATTTGTTTTCCTGATTTCTTTCAAGCACATATGTGGTTATGATAGAGTCTTGATTAAGGTAGGAAACAAGATACTCGAATAAGAAGAGCCTTGATAACCATTGCATTGTCATAGGTTTGACATGTCACTTAGCCATTGGTTGTGAGAGACTTAGTATATGGAAACTCTATTGCTTTGCGTACAAGAATACATAATCCTTAGTTGATGAAACTATACGTAAGATAACAGTATATAAAGAGAACTAGAGATTGAGTTTAGGGTTGCCGCAAGAAGGAGAGCTAGAACCCTTGAGAACAGAACTTGGAGCTAGAGCTGGTAGAGGTCTCTGGTGTATCATACCTTGATTGTTGCTGTGATTGCTTGCTTGTTGAGGTAGGAGCAACACAAACCCAAAACTGTTTTGATTAAGTTATTGCTTTACAAACTTCATATTTCTATCATGTTTGATGATTAACTGACATTGTTCTTGAGCATGATGTTCTACTTTGGGATGTGGTCCATGAGACGGGTGTGATCTCTAAATACAAATATGATTGGGTACGAGTTATCCATGAGAATGAATGTGATTCCCTAAACCTGATCAGGGTAGCTCTTGTCTGAGCTGAGCTCCGGTAGTGTGAGCTGACTACTATGTTCTTTGCTTGATGTATTAGGTTGTCATTATGGTTCAAAGGTTATGTGCTTGCTCATGTTGATTTGTTTTGAAAATTGCATCTATTTTGCATTAAAACTGTTTTGTTGCTTCTTGGTTACTGAGTGTCACAACTCACGTCGTTTAATGACCAAAATTCCAGATTTCATGACTACTCGTGGAGCTAACAATGAAGGGAGTTAGAATCTGATAGACAAGCTTGTTTTGATTAGAAGTTTTATGCTTAGACTTTACTTTCAGTTGATTGCAATAAGTGTCATCATACTTATGATGATGAGTAGAAGCAGTTGAGAACTACTGGGGTTATTATTTGCTTTCAGTAGAGTATTGAACATCGTTTAGCTTTCTTTTAATTCACCGAGGAAGATGCAGTTTACTTGGTGATTCACTGTATGTTATTCATGGTAGAATTTCTTTACGTATAACCCTGTGTTAGCATTAAAGCCTTTATACATGTTGGTGTTGAACCCCTTGCCTGATGATAACCATGACCACCATGAGCTATGCTTACTTATTAGTATGAGGCCTTGTTGCTGATATTTGTCTGATGCTGATGCAACCTACATACTGCATAACCTGTTAAACCCGAAGCTTTGAGTTGATGTATGATGTACTGCCAGTCAAGCCATCATACTCACCTCTCAAGACACCAACCATCACTGAGGAGGTGTTGCTTATTAGTCTCACTACGACTACCTCATATCATCCACATTGATTCACTCTTACTTGTATATTGAGGAACCTGAAAAAGCAGGGGTACGAAATACAACCAACTTTTCGTTTGGGATCGTTAGACTTATGGTCCGATCTGGACGATCTCAAAAATCAATATCCAGATCTGTTAACCTGAGTTTGGATCACAAGGATCAGTCCAACGCAAGACAGGGTCTTGGTAAATCCAAGGGATGGATTGAGGACAACGATCAGGTTTATAATAACATACTTCTTGTGTTTGTTTTAATTATATAATCAGAGAATATAATGCGGAAAGTAAAGCACACAAAACACCAGAGATGTTTTTAACGAGGAAACTACAACCTGTAGAAAAACCTCGGGACACGACTCAGGCAGTTGCGGAAACCAACTCATGTCCTCCACTCCCCCACTGTTCCACGACTTCCACCTTCTCTGTCGAGAGATCAGGGTGAGTTCAAAACTATAAATAGAGGCTTCCTCTATCTTCCAAGGCAGAACGGCTAGAACACAGAAACAGAAACAATAAAATATCAGAGCCTCAGAGAAAACACACCTGAGAATCCAAACACGTTTCTAGCCTTGGAGATTTCTAGTCGACTTCATGACGGAGATCTTGAACTCTTACACCCAAAACACATCCTCAACCTGATCTCAAGTTTCTTCGCTGTTTCCCTCCCTAGACCAACCTCTATCCTCTCTGTGACCGAAGCAAGACGGGAACGGCCATTTTCTTGGTTTAGGCTTGTCTTGTTCGACTTTGATCTCCGAGCACTATGAAAGTACCCAGAGACGGTACATTGTTTTTGCAGGTAAAAACAGTTGGCGACCACAGTGGGAGATCATTCTCTCGGTTCCATAAAGTCATCTTAGAATGTCTGGGCTAGAGATAGGGTCTGAAGAACCTCACCCTCACCTCAACACTTTGAACCCTAATAGCCATCACCTGATCAATATCAACTGCAGAAGGGGCGAGAACCCGCCAACACCTCCAACTATAGAAGAAATAGCCCGACGACAGGATGCTCTCGCTAACCAACAAATGAACATCACGGCCACTTTGATGGAGATTACAGCCTCCCTCAAGTCTCTGGCGGAGGAACCACCGAACGCCCCTAGAGTCCCAGCAGTGGAAAAGACCATCACGAGAACGAGGGACGAATCGCATATGGTCGCACACCACAAGGGCGACAACCAACCAGCCCGAGAAACCCCTCGAGCCTACACCACCCTTTCTTTTCCCAGGTACAACGGAACCAGTCATGCACGAGAACATATCTCGCGTTTCCTAGAGTCCCTGGGGGAATACGGATACAGTCATACCTTGAGGCTTAACGAGTTCCCGAAGTCTCTTATCGGAGGAGCTTACCAATGGTACGCTCATCTCCCACCAAGAACCACGAGCACCTGGAATGGATTGATGGACGCTTTCTTCAAGGAATTTCTTTTTGGGAAGGTAACTCTCTCTGATTTAAGTAAAATGCGTCAAAAAGCTGGAGAATGCCCTGACGAGTACGTGAAGAGGTTCAAAGGACAAGCCCTCGGTTGCTGCGCCCCAGACGTAACAAAGTCGCAACTAGTGGAAATTTGCACTGGTACCATGACTCCTATCTACCGTGCTCTCTTAGAAGATCTTCAGTTCCAGACTCTCGCCGAACTCCAGGAGGCGGCAGCAAGGTCTACCTCTATAATACCCACGTTGAGAGAGAGGACCCAACTACTGAAGCATGGGGAACTCACTGAAGAAAACAATAGAAGCTTGGGCAACGACAGGAAGAGAAAAGCGGGAGAATACCTCACCGAACACCAAGCACACGACCCAACGACGCGGAGCGTAATACCGGAAGGGGACTTGCAACAACAACAAGAAGGGATCGATCTACCAAACGACCTCACGGCAAGGGAGATGGAACAACTACTAGACTCTTTAGTCCGAGACAAACTCGTAGAATTGCCCAGAGCATTGAGGCCTCCCACTGCTGAAGAGATAAAACACCCTCATTATTGTCATTATCACAGGAGAATCAGCCACGCCACGATCCAGTGTAACAGTTTCAAGCGAATCCTCGAAGAACACGTTGTCAAGGCCAAAGCACGTTCTTATATGTCGTGCCCAGAGCCCCCACACATCCAAACTCTCACGGATCACAAAGAACCCGTGAATCAGAGAGTAGAGAATTTGATGCACCAACTATGCGAAACCTTGTGTTTCTCGAAGTCGCAACGACGAGATATGTTTACAACGCTCAACCACGTGGTGTCAGGAAGACGGCTGCCATTTGGAGAGGAAGAAGACCCATGCTCGTCAACCCCATACAAGGCTTCAGTAAGATACGACTGGGGACTACTAGCTAGGCGAGGTTGGGGAATACTCACGACGACGTATATACGCGATATCGGATTCCCCAACACATTATTGGACCCAGAAGGGAAGATCAACATCATCTCTACAACGACACTAGAAACCTCGGGAGGCTCACCACACGATGTCACTTATTCACCGGAGACGTTGGAAGACCCCGAAGGAAGGACGGTGATAACCCGTGGACGAATAACTCTCCAGATTGAAGTAAATGGAGTACGGACGGAGGCCGAACTCTATGTGGTCCCACGAGATTTAGAGCACGACATGATCCTCGGCCACCCTTGGTTCCGAGACAACCAGAACTTACTTAACAAGACTGCAACCTCACTTGGAACACCAGCTGAACCAGAGAATCTCCATGCAGCGACGATATCCCTATACGAGGAAGGAGGGGTCTCACCTAGCCCCGGAAAGGAATCAAGGACGAGATCCCCACAAAGGATGGACAGAACGCTCGCCCCCAGGTATGAGTGGATCATGAACCCTACTCAATATTTTAGAAGATGAACGACCTCTTCCCCTGGCCATGAAACCCTTAATATCTTGTTTAGCCAATTAGAAATAGGGGACGAGAAAACCAACGACAACAGGTTTACCTGCCGTCCTCGAAAATCACCGTTATACCGGAAGCTTCACCGCCTTAGAGCCCCGATAATCAACCACGAAGGTTACGAAGTGGGATAATTGGTGATGAAGACTAACAAACAAGGAGGGGGACAACCCGAAGGACCTTACGTGGTTATTAAATCCGCGCTGAACGGATACTACAAACTCGCCTCGCTCAAAGACGGATGCAAGGATGCGATAATAATCAAGGAAAAGCGGATTGAAGCATATTCCAATTAAACCTTAGTTATAAAAAAAAACATAAAACCATTGTACATAGTCGAGACATGAGACTCGTTCTATCATTGTCTTTCGAATGAATAATAATAAAGAATTCCCAAACCATGAGTCGAGAAACAAAACCAAAACAATCAGAAAAGACCAAATAACACGATAGCCTTAGCCTCTTCATAAAAATCTCTCATGTTGGAAAGAACATCCCGCTCCTTCACAAACCTAGCTTTCAGTTCAGCAACCTTCGAATTTTTCCGCTTCTCGAACCTCTCCCGGAGCCAAGTCACATTGTAGGACTCAGACTCAGCAGCTGCTATAGCATCCTCCCAATCCTGCAGCATCCCTGGTTCGACCCCATGCATGGAGTTTTCCTGCATCTCAGCAATCCGCTCCAACAGGACTCCGACGAATCCTTCCGTCATGGCACGGTTTGCGTCCTCCCTTGCAATATGCCCGAACTCTCTCCAGATACGTGTGTACATGTCCTCATACTCTCGGGAAACAACGAAGCCGCCTATAGCCACCTGGTAGGACCTGACTCTACTCAGAAGGGAAAAAACAACACCTCGACCCGGATAAAGCGCATTCAGTCTAGCCTCCCTGGCCCCAATCTCAGCATCAACAACATCCCCGGAGTCAGAGCCCACAATCTCCTCAGTGTTATCGTTCTCGACGACTTATTCCTCGTCGCCTTCATCCACGGACACGCCTACGGTAACGGGGGAAGCTACACCACTAGTCACCACCGTCTCGTCGCGCATGAACTCTCTGCTCTCCTTCGTAGACTAAAAAATAGAGGAGTCAAAAAAGAGGGCGTGAGTTACCACTGGTCTAGAAATAAGGAAGAAATAGCCAAAGGCATAGAGAGCGCGAGTTCCTTACCGCGACGGGACTCGACTCCTCACGAAGAGGTGATGAAGCATTGAGCGTCTCAGCTACCCCTCGCTCCTTGTCACCAACAGTCGAAGACCCCACTGGCTCTGTGTCTCCTAGATGATCCGTCTGCAAGAAAGGCAACTCAAGAATGAAGACTCGACTAAACATTAACAGAGAAACAAAGCAGTCTAGGTAGAAGATCCACTACCGTCACATCAACGTCCTCATACTCTGGCACGTATCCCCTGGGGATCCTCATCCGAGGTCGATTTCTCCTGGTACCTCGAACTGAAACCATATCATCCGACTGGGGACTAGGGGTAGAGCACACCTGCAGAAGAATAATGAAGGGTAAGGAGAAAGACATTTTATAACCAAGAAGGAATTGCAGTCGGATCATCATACCTGAGCGGGAGCAACAAGAGTACCCTGACTTCCCTCGTTGACGAAACCACGAAGGACCTTGAGAGTACCATTCCAAAACTCATGATACTCGAGAGTCATCCTCGCTGGTCGGTGACGAAAGATAAAGGGAGAACGGCGACCGAGGTGAAGTGATACGTCGAGCGAAGACCGCAATTCAGCCACGGAAGGCACAAGGAGCAACTTCTTGGGCACATCTTGATCGAGACCCATCACTCTCGCAGCTCTATCAACATTGTAAGGAATTACCACCTCTTCTCCATGAAGGTAACCAAGGATGTAACCAGGAGTGCTGCTGTTGATAAAGATAGCTTGCCCAACAGTAAGGCCACTCGACTCTCGGGGTCCCGATCGTAACTCAACACCAGGATCCTCCGTGAAAGTTATGGGTTGTATGATATCAAAGGAAGAGTTAGTATACCACGGGCGGAAGTTGACATTCCTCTCATCATCCAGCAAATCCCTCAACTTCGGAGAGGGAATGGGCAACTTGCTATTCCACTGCAGGATTCGAGAGCACTCCTTCAATGTATTATTCAAAGAAGCCCCCTTTCTGGGTCTATGAGGTATAAAATGCTCCCACAAGATCGCCTGGATAAACGAAGGGTTTGCGTAAGTACGGACCCTACTGACACCGGGCACCGACAT
>JAJJMA010020365.1:0-14350 GCA_023529015.1 Papaver nudicaule | reverse complement strand
GCTTTTTCAGGGGGCTGCTTCAATGCTGGTTTCTCAAGATGTTGTGCTGACCCAAGGACCCTCTGCCTCTGCCAACACTGTTGATCTTCATCAATCTGGTATGATTGTGGATGCGTATGGTTCTAATGACCGTTTGGTGGGCGCCTCGCTGGGTCAACAATCGCAGTCTTTTTTAGGGGGCCCTTCAGCTCCTATTAGCTTTGCGCAGAGACCTTGTTTTGAGGTGGAGGCGCAAAAGTTCTTGGAGCGAAGCTCGCTTCCCGGTCCTTATGCCGAAGACATTGCTAATCATCTGAAGGCGTATGCTAGAGATCCTCAGAATCATCAGCTTGATCCTTCCATTGCCAAATTCGTTTCTCAAGCCTTTTCTGGTTACTGAGATAGAAGTACTCTTGCCTCGGCATGGACTTTGCATCAAGTGTTTAACGAAGCTGTGAGTGTGTCTTCGCTGGTCTGTTGTATGTGTGTTGCTTTTACTTTGCCTAATGGTGTGCTTAATTTTTTTATTTTCGTAGCATCGTCATCATGGAATGTTTTTGCTGGACTTGGCTCGTTCCCAAGGTCTTGAGATTACTCGCCTTGATGGAGATGTTATTCATTTGCAGCAGGAGAAAGACGGGCTTTCAAAGGACCTTGAGAAAATCAAAGGTGAGTATTTGTCGTCCGAATGTTTTTGGCGTCTTTTACTGGGAGTTTTGTGATTGATGTTTTTGGTGCTACCAGGCGATGTGAAGAGCTTGGAGGAACGACTTGAAAAGGTTGTTAAGGAACGAGACTCCTATTCCGAAAGCTTGAAGGCTAAAAAATGAGTTGACTTCGAAGTTGGAGTCAGATTTGAAGAACAAGGATAGCGAGCTGGAGCGATTGCGAAGTGATTGCAGGGGGAGAGATTGCAAGATTGCATCGTTGAATGAGTAGGTTTTGAAGCTTAACGAGCATACCAAGGGCGAGGCTGAGCGGACGGCTTTGTTCAGTCGCCAGCATGCTCGGTTTTTGTTTAGGGATTTCGGAATGCAACCTCCCTTTTATCGTCTTGGTGTGAATGACCCTGATGCTGCACGGGAGTCCGATAAGGAACTGATTCCCTCCAAAGAGGTCAAGGCGATAGTGGCACAGTTGCTAGAGGAGAGAGTTGAGGAAGAACTTGAAGAAATGGGTAGCGAAAATGTTGATACTGATGGGGGAGATGTGGGAGGGGATGGATTGGTGGTGGATTCTGGGAATAATCATCCGGAGGGCGAGAAGCCGAATGAGGTAGGGGATGATATGATGGGGGAAAAGGAAAAGTGCTTTGGCGAAAATATTGCTACCGAAGGGTTGACCAAGGAATCTACAGAGGGTTCTGTCAAAGCTTCTTGTAACGATGTTGAGCGGGATGCCGAGGCTAGTGGTCAAGTAGTGAAGACTATCATCGAGGGTGCTCCCGAAGCTGTTGACTCCCAGGTGAAGGATGGTGGCGAATCTGTCTTTTCGACTTCAACGACTAACCCCGAAGATGTTCCTAAGGTGGATGATGTCATTGTTAAGGAAGTTGTAGGAGATGCTAAGTAGATGTATCCCTTCTGTTATCTTTTTGTGCTTTCCATGTCTTGTTGCCTCTGTATTTTTTAACTCGTCGAGGTAGGTTTGTCTTGATTTCCCTTTGTATGATGTATTTGTTTTTGAATTATGTACCCTCTTTCTTTTTCTTTTGTAAGCTTATGTTGTAGCGAAGCTGTTTTTGTTGCTTAACTTGCGTGTGAACGAGATGTTGTTGCGATATTTTCTTTTAGGCTTTTGTGGCTACTTGAGATGCAACTCTGGATCTTACTTCGATGTGGGGGGATAGTGAACCAAGCTAGTGGGGGCTTACGGATCACCCTTCCCAAAGGCTTTGAGCTACTTGCACTGGTTTCAAGCAGACGCTGGCTATGGAAGGCATAGGTATCCGTTTTGCCTCGACACATTAGGCGGGTATCAAAGATATTTGATTATCTATCATGAGGACGTGGTGACGTCCTGATGACCCATTTTTGGCCCAACTGAAGTAGGAACTTATGGTGGATACCTGTGTTTAGATAATAAAGTAGCACAATGGGGGAGTGCCAGTCAAGGATGGAGCTTAGACATGGTACTATTCTCCTATCGCGGCCTAGAGTTTGATCCCTCTATTTCTCAGCAGCCCCTCCTCGAGGCTATTTTTTAGAGTTTTAGAGGAGCTCCCTTGGCTGCGTAATTCGCTAAGCATTCCCATGAATGTGAGCGAGTTAACTGCCTCGGGGTTCCATCCACCTTTAAAGGTAGATGTTAATCCCATTTATCGTCCTCTCGACGCCTCAGAAAGAGAGGTCATCATGGTCGTGTGGTGGTGGGTCCGAGTGTACAATTAGCTTATGTAGCCTAGATACAAAGTACCCACCGCTAACGGGGTGTCTTGTGGGTAGAGGACTGTGTCATATAGCTCGTAGGGCCCTTACGGCATATATGAACATCAGCTCTGTGCCTGTTGTTCGAGGTCTTTTTTGTTTTTGGCGTTTTAGCCTTGGAGTTGTAGCCTTTTATTTGCGTCAAGGCACTAGGGGAGATGGCGCTATGTCCCGTTCGTTTTTGTGGCGTTAAAGCCTTTGCGAGTGTGCCTAGCTAAATAGGACTTCGGAGTTTTATTCGTAAGTATTGTGCGATGTTTGAATATAGTTCGTTTAATCGAGGATACAGTTGCGTTTTTTTATGTATAATACTTTCTTATATACTTTGCATTCCATGCATTGCCGAGTCCTAATCCATCATTCTCGTCAATTAACTTGTACGCGCCTTTTCCCACTACTTGCTTTACTTTAAACGGTCCTTCCCAGATTGGTTCTAGATTTCCTACATTTCCCTTTTGGTAGGGTGGGATTTCGCGTAGTACGAGTTCCCCAGGTTGGAATTCCCTTTCGATGACTTTTTTGTTGTATCTTCATGGCTAACCCTTGTTGGTAGTTGATTATGTGTTGACGAGCTTCTTCCCTAGCTTCTTCAAGGTCGTCTAGCTTTGAATAGATTAAGTCTGTTGTGAGGTTTTGCTCCCACGATTTGTATTTATCCGTTGGTATCATTATTTCTGTAGGCAATACTGCCTCGGTTCCGTATGTTAGGTGAAATGGAGTCATTCATGTCGCTCGTCTTTATGAGGTCCGGAATGCCCATAATACATTGTGCAGGTGTTCGCACCACTATTTTTTGTGGGGTAATACTCGTTTTTTCAAGTTATCCCCTATTTTTTTATTGGTTGCCTCGGCCTGACCATTGCTTTGCGGGTATATTGGTGTCGAAGTTCCCAGTCTTACATTGTACTGGTTTAGCAATTCTCTGACGTCAGCGCTGAGGAATTCTTGAGCATTGTCCGAAACTATCTCGGCAGGGACCCGAATCGACAGAATATGTTTTCCCAAAAGAAAGTAAACACCTCTCTGCATGTGTGACTTCTTAGGGCTTTAGCCTCGATCCATTTGGAGAAGTAATCAGTTCTTTCGATGATGTACCTTCATTGTCCTGTTCCTGGAATGAATGGATCGACAATATCTACTCCCCACTTGGCAAAGGGCCATGGGCTTAGTACTGAGTTTAAGTTTGTTGTCGTTGCGTGAATTCTTTTAGCGAATCGCTGGCAAGGATCACATTTTTGGGATATGTCTTTTGCGTCGGCGTGCATATATGGCCAGTAGTATCCTTGGGCCTTAGTTCGATGTGCAAGTGCTCTTGCGCCACTGTGAGTTCCTGCTTCTCCACTGTGCAGCTCTCTCATCAATGCTATACCATCTAGTCGATGGACACATCTTAATAAAGATCCCAAAAATGACTGTCGGTATAAAACTCCATCCAAGAGTCGGAAATTTGCAGATCTGCTTGTTACTTTATGCGCCTCGAGGGGATTGGTTGGTAGCTCCTTTGTCTCCAAATACTTTCTTATGGGTGCCCTCCAATCGTCTTCTTCGTCTTGGATGGTCATTACTAGTTCTTCCCTCAGGTCTGCTATTGATGTCTTTTTTATTCTGCCAATCTCTATGGAGATAATATCTTGGTCCGTCATTTTTTATGCGATAAACGCCAAGGCGTCTGCATGCCTGTTATCTTTTTAGCATATGTGTCGAATCTTTAGATGTGGGATCTTTGTCATGAGTCTTCTCGCCAATTTCTTGTATTTTGATAGGGAATCGTGGGATTGGTAGCTACCATCTAACTGTCGTACCACAAGTTGTGAATCTGTAGTTATTCGTGCTTCTTGGATTTCTATTTCTATCATGTACCTTAGGGTATGAATCATAGCTTCGTACTCTATTTCATTGTTGGTTGCTTCGAACTCTAGTCGAAGTGCATAGACTGTACGCTTCCCTTCTGGTGATGTGAAGACTATCCCGACTCCTCGGTCGTCACTGTTTACCGAACCATCGATGAAAACTTCCCATCTCCGAGGATGACACTGCTCTAGCAGGTCATTTGGTCTGTCCTCGTCTTTAATTCCTAAGATTGGTTCTTACTCGTAGTCTTCTTCGATTGGGAACTCAGCCAAGAAGTCAGCGATAATTTGAGATTTTAATGTTGTTCGTATTTCATATACCACGTCATACTGGCCTATTTGTGCGTTCCATTTCGCAATTCTTCCTGCTGCCTGCATATTTTTCAGGGCCGACTCTATTGGCGTTGGTTAGCACTATTATTCTGTGAGCCTGGAAATACGTTCGAAGTTTTTGGGTTGCTACCACCAATGCAAGTATGAGCTGTTCCAGCTTGGTATAGTTTTTCTCGGCTGGAAATAAGGTTCTACTGATATAATACACCGGTTTCTCCTCCTCTTTTGTTGTCACGAGTACTGCGCTTATAGCATCCGTATTTGCGGCGATATAGAGTTTCAAATCTTCGTCTTTTTCTGGGCGATGTAGTGCCGGCAAGCTTGCTAGGTAGCTTTTGATTCCTTGGAACGATGTCTCTCGCTCATCTGTCCATGCAAAATTTTCCCCTTTTTTCAATATGCTGAAGAAATTTTTGCATATGTCCGGGGATCGAGCGATGAATCTGCTGAGAGCTGCCAGTCTTCCATTTAGGGCTTGCACGTCTTTTATAGTCGTTGGTGATGGCATTTCTCAGATTGCTTGCACTTTTAGTGGGTCTGGTTCGATGCCGGTTTTTGTAACGACATAGCCCAGAAATTTCCCCGAGGTTACTCCGAAGATGCATTTCGCAGGGTTTATCTTCATATTGATTTGGCGCATTTTCTCCAGTATTTCTTGCAGATCTTTGTTGTGGGTTTCTGCTTTCTTGCTTTTTACCAACATGTCATCTACGTATGCTTCGACGGTCTTTTTTAACCAGGGACGAAATATATTTTCCATGGCCTTTTGGTATGTGGCGCCGGCATTCTTTAGTCCAAATGGCATTCTCGTGTAACAAAATAAGCCATTGGACGTTAAGAATGCCGTATGCATTTGATCTTCTTCTGCTAGAGGAATCTAGTTGTACCCAGAGTAACCATCCATGAAACTTAGTAGCTCATGGCCTGCTGTTGCATCCACCATTTGGTCTATGCTGGGGAGTGGGTGTGGATCCTTGGGACATGCCTTGTTTAGATTGCTAAAATCGATGCAGATTCGCACTCCCTTGTTTTTCTTTGGAACGATGACCATGTTTGAAATCCAGTCTGCATATTGTATCTTTTTGATTATTCCAGTTGTGATCATCTTGTTAAGCTCTGATTGTACTGCTGTCTGATATACATCTGCTAGCTTTCTCGGTCGCTACTTGAATGGCCGTACCGAAGGGTTTATGTCCAAGTGGTGACATGCTAAGCTGGGGTCTATTCCTGGTATTTCACTCATTTTCCATGCGAAGACATCCGCATATTCTTTTAGCAGGCTTTCCAGTTCCACACGATGTTCCTGTTTCATTAATGTTCCGATTTTTACAATTTTTGGTTCCTCACTGTTTCCAATGTTTACGTCCTCGGTTGGTTCTGTCGGGGTAAAATTTGGTGTGTCCTCGTTCATAGCACTGGGATCCTTCGAGGCTTCCTTCATGATGGCTCCCTTGTCTCCTTTGATTACTTGGTTGATTTCTTTGTCGATTATTCCCACCTTTTGTTGTTTATACCTCTCTCTTCGGTGTCGCCTCGCGTATCTTCTTTGCTCGACGTCTTTCTCGTGACACGTCTTTGACTCCGTGGTGTCGCCTTTAATTTCGCCTATGCCTGTAGGAGTGGGAATCTGAGCTTCTGGTGTAGTGTAGAGGGTACTCCTAAGATCCCATGCAGCCACGGTTTCCCCAAGATTGCGTTATATGGTGACTCTATGTCCAGGACACAGAAGGTTGTTTGTGGCGTCATTGATGTTACGTATATTGGCAATGTGATGTCTCCTTTTGGTTTTGATGCCCTCCCATTGAATCCGTAGATGGTGTAATCCGAGGGCGCCACCGAGATACTTTAAAAGTACTCTCTGTATGCCATTCCGAATAAAACGTCTACTGAACTCCCTGGGTCGATCAATATTTTTGGCAGCGGTATTTCATTTATGTTTAAAGTTACTATCAGGGGAGTGTTGCTCGGCCCTCTTCGGGAAGGTCTTCTGTTGAATAAAATATAGGTTCCAACTTCCATGATTCGAATTTCCTTGCCTCAGAAACAATCATTATCTCCTTTCCGTCTTTATCTCTTTTGTGGATCCTTCCGGTGATGTTGCTTCGTGGGCTGATATTTTTTCTCGAATGTGTCATTGAGTTGCAATAGACACTTTGTACCGAGGTTTCGTCCGGTGATTTCATGTTGATAATCCGTCTTGACGTCTTTTCTGCGTATGTCCCTACAAGATGCAGCCGACAAGTGAGGTCCATAGTTGTCGTTATGCCCTAATAGTCTGGTGTGTATAATTCTTCCGTCTACTTCATTAAAAAATCCTAAAAATAAACCTGGAACTTTCATGATTGTTTCTTATGATTGAGAATGACCCTTTCCCAGGTTTTTATCGAAAGACATGTATGCTGAAGAGGTTTGATATGCTCTTGATTAGTTCTTTGTGCTTTAAGGTTTGAAATCCTTAAAGAGACTTCGATCTTATCACACTGATGATTTGCTCAAAACCCTTGGACATACTAAAGCTTGGAAGATCTTTAGATATCCATGGTGATGGAGCTGGAAATGAAAATATGGTGAAAATATGCTTTTTGAAAAAGAGTTTTTAGAAACCCTAAAAAAAAATCCCCAAAAAATTTGAAAACCCTAAATCACAGGCAAACCCTAAGTTGTTTTAATCAGTCCCTGTTTCTAGCGCCAAACTGTGTGAGTATAAAATCTGCATAGGTACTTTATACTCTACAGCCATCAGATCTTAACCAAACCAAATTTTATTTACGTATAGTGCATAGTACGAAGACCATAAGATCTATGCCGAAGATTATTTCATAAACATATGACAAGAGGTAAGAATAACTATCAATTGTATTTCTGCCTAACTAGTACATGGATATGATCCTAAGGAGCTTGAGGAGATACAGACCTAATCCCACTCTAACCACTTAGGTTACACCCAAAAATCCCAAACTTACAAAGTTTATCGTGCTCGCCTTATATAGGCCGAGTCTGAGTGGTTTACAGCTAATAAGAAAAACTACTCAATCGTGGTGGTGTAAGAGCTTGTCGAGTAAGGTGGTTCCTTCGGTGAGATCTCTCTGAAGATGTCTTCGCACTTCTTTCCCCCGATGATTGGTGCGAGTCTTCCCTCGCCAAGTTCTGCCTCGGGGAAACTCTGTTGGTTAATCCCGAAGCAAGGCTGCGAAATCGCTTGGGGGGTTCGGTCCTTCCGATCTTGACACGTGTCCCGAGGGTGTTTTACCCTCCACAATTTCTGTAGGGAAGGATCAACCGTTTGATATAGCCTTGAGATTTGCCGAATCACTAGCTGTGAATCGCTGGTCAACCGGACATCGCTGATACCCATCTCTATGAGCAACCTCATGGCATGAATCACAGCTTCATATTCTGCCTCATTATTTGTTGCCGGGAATTCCAATCTTACCGAATGGACTATCCTTGCCCCTTTCGGCGATGTGAACACAATACCAATACCTTTGCCCTCTTTGTTTGCAGATCCATCGACATATGCTTCCCATCCGTCTGGACTTCTTTTCAATAGGTCTGGCACACCGCTGCCGGCATCATCCTGCGTAAATGGCGTTTTTTCTTCCTCTTCTTCTTCCTTTATTGGGAAGTTTGCAAGAAAATCGGCGATAACTTGAGATCGTTGTGCTGTACGTATTTCGTATTTTACGCCGAACTGCTCAATCTGAGTGTTCCTCTTGGCGATTCTTCCTACTCTTTGGGAGCTGTGTAAGATGGACTCAATTGGTGTCTTGGACAATACGGTAATGGGATGAGCATGGAAGTATGGACGAAGTCGCTGAG
Source organism: Papaver nudicaule (assembly GCA_023529015.1). NCBI lineage: Eukaryota > Viridiplantae > Streptophyta > Magnoliopsida > Ranunculales > Papaveraceae > Papaver > Papaver nudicaule. The sequence goes on along the minus strand of JAJJMA010020365.1, from coordinate 5,943 downwards.
ATGCAAAGACCAGTGCTAAGATTAGGTGCTCAGGTTTAGTGTAATTTTTCTCAGCTCCTTGCAAAGTCCTGCTAATATAGTATATTGGCGTTTCACCTCCTTTTGTTCTCACCAATACTGCACTGATGGCCCACGGGGTTGCGGCGAGATAGACTCTTAGCTCTTCGCCAGGTTCTCGTGGTTGAATAGCTGGCAATGTAGCGAGATACCTTTTAATGCCTTGAAATGTCGCCTCGTGACTGTCCACGCAAATTTTTCTCCTTTCTTTAGCATATTAAAGAAAAGTTTGCACTTATCGGAGAACCTTGAAATAAATCTGTTGAGCGAAGCTAGAGTCCCGTTGAGACGTTGGATATCCTTTAATGTCGCTGGAGACGGCATGTCCATGATGGCTTGTACTTTCGCCTGGTCCGCTTCCACTCCATTTTTGTGACAACGTATCCCAGAAACTTTCCTGAAGTAACACCAAAGACACATTTGGCTGGGTTTATTTTTAACTTGGTAAGCCGCATGTGATCGAATATTTCCTTCAAGTCTTGTACATGAGTCTGCTTTTTCTTGCTTTTTACCAACATGTCGTCCACGTAAACTTCCATGGTTCGCCCTATCAATTTCTCAAACATTTTCTGAGCCATCTCCTGTTAGGTTGCACCGGCGTTCTTCAGTCCGAAAGGCATTCTCGTATAACAAAACAATCCTTTAGTGGAGAAAAAAGCCGTGTGCCGCTGATCCTCCACCGCCAATGGTATCTGGTTATACCCTGAATAACCATCCATGAAGGATAGTAGTTCGTGGCCAGAAGTGGCATCCACAGTTTGATCAATGCTTGGCAGAGGAAAACTATTCTTAGGACACGCCCTATTAAGATCGCTAAAGTCGATGCAAATCCTTACGCCCTTATTCTTTTTAGGCACCACCACCATATTTGCTATCCACTCCGGATATTGTACTGGTCTAGTGATGCCAGATGCTTTCATTTTGTCGATTTCAGCCTCCACCGCTTCTTTGTATGCTGGAGCTAATTTGCGTATTCGCTGCTTGAATGGCCTGACCTTTGGGTCGATGTCCATTTTATGACATGCTATTTCTGGATCAATTCCTGACATCTCGTCCATCTTCCAGGCGAAAACACCCACGTATTCCCTTAATAAAGCTTCCAACTGTGTTGATTCTTCATTTGTTAACAATATGCCGATCTTTATTACCTTTTGGTTTTCCTCATCGCCGATGTTCATTTCACTTGTAGGCTCTATTGCTGTAAAATGCAATTCTGGCTCTCCCATCGGCGAGGGTTCCTTTAATTGCTATAAGGGCCCTGCGATAAAGTTTTTGATTTCTTGGTCCTTTACAATCTCCTTTGCTTGCTTCTTTCTTTCGTTCAGCCTCGCCTTCCTATTTTCGCGCATCTCCACATCGGCGATATTACAAGCTTTAGCTTCAACCGGGTCTCCCACAAATTCGGCGATTCCTTTAGGAGTTGGGAACCTCATGCACTGATGATAGGTAGATGGAACTCCCTTCAAACTATGCAACCAAGGTCTCCCAAGAAAGGCTGCATATGGCGAATTCACATCAACGACACAAAAGGTAGTGTCTAGCGTTAACTCCTTACATGTTACCACCTTAAGCGTGACTTCCCCTTTTGGCTTAGATGCAATCCCGTTGAATCCATAAATGTTGTATTTCGACTGCACCAGCGAAGCTATTAGAGGGTCTTTAGACAGCATAGCCTGATATGCAGAGTTGAAAAGGATGTCCACCGAGCTCCCTGGGTCCACGAGTACTCTAGGAACGTTGTATTTCCCAATCTGAATGGTTAGCACCAAGGGGTCATTATGACCTCGCCCCTCCTCTGGAATTTCTTCCGCCGAGAAGCATACAGGAGCTTTCATCCACTCCTTCAGAGGTGTTGGCTTGACAGCCACACTGTAAATTTCTTTTCCTGATCTGTCTCGCTTATGGACTCTTGACATGATGTTACTGTGCAAATCATCTCTGGTGATTTTTGAATGTACTATGGAGAAACAGTTCAACACCTCCAAGTCTCGCTCAACAGTCACCTGGAAGACGTCTGGCAAAGGGACAGCCTGGATTGGTTGCACCATCACCGGCGTCCCTGGTGGCGGTGGTGGCAACTCGAGAAATTCCTGAAACTTCCCTTGGCGGATGAATCTGTGGACTTCGCGCTGCGCTCCTACACAATTTTCAGTAGAATGACCATGGAATTGATGATATTGACAATAAACATTAGTGTTAGTTGGAGGAAATTTAGGGTTTCCTCTGTTGTAAGGATAACAAATCTCATCTCTGCAGTGCGAGCTCTCAATTTGTCCCCAAGCATCAGTATATGAGACGCGAAGTTTTGGGAGAGTAGCATCTTGAAAATCGTGCTGGTATGGCTTTCTTTCGCCGAAATTCCTATTACCCCCATTATGCCTCTTGTCACCTGGTCGCCTAGTATCACGTCCATTTCCTCCGTCATTCCTTCCTCTATTATCTTGTCTTCCTTCGTAGTTATCTCGCTTAGTCGAATTCCATTGTTGGTTACTACCAGTCTGCTGCTGCACCTGCCGCTGCTAAACCCTGGGGATTACCGCTGTCGATGATGGAGGTTTCATCACTCGTTGTTGTTCTAATCTCAGCCACTCCCTTTTTATTTCCTCTTTCTCCTCCGGGGAATAATTGTTGATTGAATGAATCTGCTTCGCCTTCTCCTTCTTTAGCCGCAGCTATTCCTGCTGGATTTCCTCATAGGCCATAAATTCATTTTGTCTAATGCGCAATGTTTTCATGTCTTTCGGCGTGTCCCAGTACAAGGCCTTAAAGATTGGATATGATGACTCCATGCCACTGATATACGCTCGGATCTTATCTTTGCCAGCAACCCCTGAGGCGACTTCGCTACAAAGCTTTCTCCATCGCTCAGTATGACTCTTACAGCTTTCGTCATGCCTCTTCTTATCGGCGAATAACTTTTCAACCCCCGGCCTTTGGCGATTATTGTGAATGTATGTTAACAAAAATAAAGATTGTAAGTCTTGAATCTTCCTATCGAATTCTCCTCCAGACCATCAAACCACGACAAAGCTTCCTCCTTGAGTAATGCCGGAAACGATTTACACATTATGTTATCCCAAGTAGTACATGCCGCCATATCCCTCTTATAAATCTTCAAATGCTGAGATGGATCTCCTGTTCCGTCGAAAATTGACGTGAAAGCTGACATTAAAAATTTCCTTGATACATGATCAGTGAGAATGTTCTGGCGAAATGGTGTTTTCTTAGCTTCGGCAATTTCCTTCGCCAACTTGGTGTCCTTCGACGAGCCTTTAAGGTTTTCCACCTGTTACGTAATTGCCGCAGATGTCCTCTCACCACATCATTTAACCCATCTTTGTTCTCATTGTCGCCTGATCTTTCAGGGACTTTCTTCTGGTTCTCAGACCTAACACTCCCTGAGTCTTTTTTCGCCGTTGTAACAGACACATCCTTCTTTCTAGAGTGGATGGTTGGTTGTGATTGTGACGGTCGACTCCTACTGCTGCTAGATAAAAAGAGTTTTATGTTTTCCTTCATTATCTCTCTGTTACCTTGCAACATCATTTCCATCTGTAGTTTCATTTGAAGCTGGATTTGTTCTTGATTCTGGGCGTTCATTTCTATGATCTTTTGCAGTATAATATCCGTTGCACTGTTAGAACCCACATTTTCCCCTTGAAGAATGATCGGCCTTTCCAGAGTTTCGCCAACTGTTTTCTGAATTCCCGCTGCGATAGTACCCTGATCGCCGGTGTTTCCGTTGACTGTAGCAGCTTTCTTGGAGTTTTCACCAACAATATTCGTATCAAATCCTTTACCCTGTCGTTGCGCAATACCATTTGTTTCTCCCATTGCTTCTAGCTCATCTTTCTCAGTCACGTCCTCTACCTCCACTGTGTTCAGAATATTTGGTTGTTGGATGCGTGTCTGCTCAAATGCTTCGCCGTTCACCGTAGAAGCACCTGCTCCTCCTGGCGGTGGCATACCCGTTCCTTTGCTTCTAGTAAAATGCTGAGCAGCGCTCGCTAAGTTCAAGTCTTTCGCCGATGGTTTCTGCTGATTGCCCTTGCTTTTCGATGCCATTCGCCAAAAACTGTGGGACAAGACAAATGCACTCCCAAGCAATACTATGTTGATATCACTGTTATAGAAAACCTATAATTTAGTGGAGGTAGTTGGAAATCTCTTTAAAGTACGAACTGTTAGAAGACAAAAAATGGCAGCAACACAGTACTATGTTAAACATGTGATCTAAGTTAGGTATGGAAGGACTATTGTGAAATATCTAAAAGTTCTTCAAGGCCTAAAAACATAAATATTTGGCAGACCAGTTCTATATGAATCAAAAAATATGTACTGCGAAAAATGTTTTAAATGGAATTGAAATGATTATGTCATCCAAACAATCCTATAGATAACTACCTTTGTGATAAAACACCAGCGCTTATAGATTATTATACCAAGCATATAAAGTGGTAACCTCTGATAAACATGTTACTAATCCTTTTTAGCAATGTTGGCCGAGATACAAGCCATGATTGCAGCTTCAGAACAAGCAGTTACTATAAATACAAATATTTCTGGAAAAGGACTCGCTGACAACAGAAAATCATTCTAAAATGAACCTTTGCTAATATGGAAACTCAGAACTTGCTAAAAATAGCACTATCCTATGAAAATAACCAGCCAACAACCTCTTTACTACGAAAACAGACCATTTTTGCACAAAATCATGGTGAAACTTAAGCAAACAACATAAAAAACTAAGAAAAATCAAGTTCAAAACCTCTTCTAGCGCCAAAATGTAACAGTCAAAAATCCCATAGTAAGATCTTTGACTGTACACCCAATAGTTCTTATACAACATACATAAACAAGCACAATATCAAAACAGTAGGAGAGGAGAGTTAGAGATACTTGACAGCGATATACTTGGTTCTTCCTCATGTTTGAGGCTTACGTCCAAGAATTCTACTATATGAAGATTGGTTACATTTCTTACCTTTGCTAGATTCACTCTTTCACACTTATACTAAATTAACACACCTTTAGTACTGGATTAGGGAGAGCAAGGAAACAAGTTATTTTTCCTCTCACTAAGCCAGACCAAATTTACACCAACCCCTCTTACATTGGGGATATCTCGCCTTATATAGGGAGAATTTACAATGGGTTACAGCTAATACTGATAGCGACCCTCTCTGACACTATTTGTCTTCTTTCGCCACCCGTGACCTTCAGCGATCCTGATGTAATCTTTATCAGCTTCGACGATCTCTTATTTTATGGATAAGCGTTGCTGACGATGATCCCACTGAGTCAACCAGTCAACTCTGACAATAGATCCTTTCTGATCATCCTTAAATGCTCAACCACTTCTCAACTACTTCTCAACTACCCATATCGCTCAGGCTTCCTTCGCCCTGAGGGTACTCGTTATGTTTCAGTCGGCGACTCTCGCCGACTCACATTCTTTCTCACTTTCGTATCGCTGGGTACACTCTTTAAGTGATCCTGTGTATCTTAGCTGCTCCAAGTCCATACCGCTTCGTCACTAGGATTTATTTATCTGGCAATGGTATTTTCTACACTCACAACTGTCTCACGTTGCAAATTTGCAATGTCGTTTTGGCTCTTTGCTGGGTCCATAGTGAGCCAAAACACTCTAAATTTGTGTTTTTTGTGTCCCATAGGAACAGGCCTGAACTGCAAGCAATTATAAGCTTCCTCCCGAACATCGTCAATATCATGCCACATGCTACAGCCTATCATCTATGGTTGTTTCATGTGTACTAGGAAATCATGGTTGGAATTAGTTTTCTCACATATGATTCACCTCCACAAATCTGTCCTCTCTTTTGCATACCGCCAATGCCAGTTAGCAAGAAGACTCGTTTCTGTTTA